>CM064351.1:513938-547640 GCA_032595735.1 Pelochelys cantorii
CAGACCAAGAAGCAGGTCCAGGCTTTCATTGGGATGGCGGGATATTACCGGAGGTTTGTGCCCAACTTCAGCTCCATCGCTGCCCCGATCACAGAGCTGTGCAGGAAGGGGAGGCCAGACAGGGTGGTCTGGACGGAGCAGTGCCAGAGGGCTCTCTGTACACTGAAGGAAGCCCTGGTCAAGGCCCCAGTGTTGGTAAACCCGGACTTTGACAAGCCCTTCATAGTGTTTACCGATGCCTCAGACACCGGGCTGGGGGCAGTGCTGATGCAGGTGGACGAGAAGGGGGAACGCCACCCCATCGTGTACCTGAGCAGGAAACTGCTGCCCCAGGAGCGGAGCTACGCGGCCATAGAGAGGGAATGCCTAGCGATGGTGTGGGCGCTGCAAAAGCTGCAGCTGTACCTGTTTGGCCGGCGTTTCATGGTGTACACGGACCACTGCCCCCTGACCTGGCTGCACCAGATGAAGGGGACCAACGCCAAGCCGCTGAGGTGGAGCTTGCTCCTGCAGGACTACGACATGGAAGTGATCCACGTCAAGGGGAGCGCCAACATCATCGCCGACGCGCTGTCTCGTAGCGAGGGGCCCGAACTTCCCCAGGCCACTGGCAGAGTGGCCCCGCTCAGTTCGCTCTCGGGGGGGGGGGGTGGGGAGGAGAACTGTGACGTAGTGGGGGTACCTTGCTGGTTGCTATGCTGGGCAGTGGGTTGTCAGTGACCTCCACTGGCTGCTGTCTGCAGCACGGCCCAGCAGGGCAGGGGATGAGTCATTATGCAAGGGGGCTTCGAAACTCGTCAGACAGGTATCTCCCATGGAGGGAACAATGGGAAGGAGGGGAGCGGAGCCCTGGCTGGAAGGAAGAGTTAGTTTCTCTTCCTGACAGCAGCCAGTGGAGGTCACTGACAACCCACTGCCCAGCATAGCAACCAGCAAGGTACCCCCACTACGTCACACACCCCCATACAATTAGCCCCACTCAGCACCGGAAGGGCTTTCGTTTACAATCACACAGGCCTGCACACACCTCCCGGGATACAATTCCTGCCTGGAGATTCTGTCGGGCACCGACTGCCCATGTTCACTCTGTGACTCAGCAGGACCCAGCGCACTCGGACCCCTGGGCTCAGAAGTTCAGTGCAGGTCAGCGCGTCCCGCACCCAGCCCCCTGGATAATAATTCAGTCCTGTAGAGTCCAGCCGTGCCAGGAAGCGTTTCAAACACAGGTGTCGGGACTGGGGGTCTGGCTCGAGGCTGAGACTTTGTTCTCTCACTTCCCTCATTCTAATAAAAATTCCTCTGACATTTTGCTTAAATGTTGTGATGAAAGCCCGTCTGGGAATGAAAGCAACGGGGCCAAACCTCCCCTCCGCCCTGAGTGCTCGCCGCTCCTCGCGCTGAAAAAAGAAAAGAAAAGGGCCGGAGCACGCAGCGGTCGCTGGTCGCTTGTTCATTTCCCTGCCCTGGGACCCAGCCACGAGGCCGCAGCGGAGCAGAAGCGCTAAGAGCTCCTGCGCTCACCGCCCCTTTTCTAGGGCGGTAACGGGGTGTCGGACTTTATGCAAATCTCCCCGCCTGGGCCCGGGTTAAATCGCAGCTCCTGGGTTCCCCGGGACCCGCCTGCCCAGGGGCTGAAGCGAGTTTCCGTTTTTCGTCCTTCTCGTTGCACCGTTTCTCAGGATGGACCTTGCGGTGTCGCTGCTGCTGTTCCTCGCCCTCTCGCCCTGTGAGTCGGGAGGGGAAACCCGGGGGATGATCAAAGCCTCAGGGAGCGAGCTGAGGATTTAACTGTAACGGTTCGTGTCTTTGCAGGTGTCCGGTCCCAAATCCAGCTGGTCCAGTCCGGGCCGGGCGCGGTGAAGCCCGGAGAGACCCTCACCCTGACCTGCGCCGTGTCTGGTTTCACCATTTCTTCTGGCTCCGATTGGAGCTGGATCCGGCAGGCTCCTGGGAAAGGTTTAGAATACATCGGGTATGTGTATGGACCCAGCGGGGGCACCAACTACGCCCCGGCTATGCAGAGCCGGATCACCATCGCCAGAGACACCGCCAGGAACCAGTTCTCGCTGCAGCTCCGCTCGCTGACAGCTGCGGACACCGCCACCTATTACTGCGCCAGAGACACAGTGACACCGAGCGCAGCAAGGCCCGTACAAAAAGGGGAAGCGGTTTCCGTGCGGCCATTCAGGTCATTTAGCGCCTCATCTTCCTCTCCGCAGAGAGGGGCAGGAACAGAGAAGGGAGAATCTCCAAGAGTCCAGATTTCATAAAGTTCACACAAGCAACGACGCATGAATATCGCAGGGTAGGAGTGAAACCGGTGTCACTCTCTCTTGCAGGGCTGAGGTTTATTATACAGGGAAACCACCGGCAAACCCCAACTCGGCCCCTATTTACCATCCCCTTCCCGCTCTCCTGCCGCTTACACCTGAGGGTGCTGCCGCGTCCCGCTGGAGCAGCTGGGGCTGCCCATGTGCCCAGGGGCCGGGACAGGGCGACGCTCTTTTATGGAGCGTCCCGAGCGCCAGGAATTGCCCCGTGAGTGAGAGCGACACGCAGGGTGAGACCGCGCCTGGGCTAGAATAGAATCGAATCCAGCGGGGAACCCCAGATGGGGAACGCGACGCGCCAGCACCCTCCTTCCAGCCCGGGTTGCGCGGCCAGGTGCACAGGGAACCCCTTTTCCCTTCAGGGAACATCACCCTTAAGCTGAGTGCTCACCCCCTGCCGCCTCTTACACCCACTCGGGGAAACCCTCCTGCAAATCCCTGCCCCGGGATTCCTGATTAAATACCAGCCCCTGGTTCTAGGAGCGTCAGGCTCTGCCCAGACACAGACCTGCCCGGCCCTGCCCGCTGGAGCGTTTCCCTCGGTGCATTCGAACTATCATGAAATCCCTGCTGCTTGTCTTGCCCCTGTTCTCCGGCCCCTCCAGTGAGTGTCTATGTGCCAGCGGGGAAATAGGGACCGAGCTGGAGACGTTCCCGTGAGTCACGTTCACTTCCTTTTCTGTCCCAGATGTTCTCGCGCAGGTGCAGCTGGTCCCGTCCGGTCCGGGGGCGGGGAAGCCGGGAGCGACCCTCAGTCTGACCTGTGAAGTCTCCGGTGTCTCTGTCAGGGATCAATACTGGGTCTGGCTCCGTGCGCTCCCTGGGCAGGGCCGGAGTTGAGCGGGTGCATCCGCAGAGCTGCACAGGGAGGGACCGCACAGCACAGCCCGGCTCCCCGGCCTCGTGTTATCTTCACCAGGGGCACCTCGCCGGACAACGTTTATCTTCAGCTGGGCAGCTGCAGACGCCGCCCCCTATTGCTGCGCCAGACACACCCAGTGATGCTGGGCAAAGCCGGGACCCGCACAAACTGGGGAAGCGAATGTCTGAGGAGCCAGACATGGGCACTGCGCCCTGCAGGGCACGGGGCAGGCAGGGCACCGCGGACAGTGGGAGCCCAGGAGCCAATCCCGTTCATCCGGCCCTAGCCCCCTCCGCCTGGGAATGGGAAACTCGGCGCTTCAGGGCGCCCCGCTGCAATGCGCCCGGACACACGAGTGACGGTTACACGGGCGGGGAGACACCTGGGGCCTGGTCACCCCGAGATGCTCCGCGCCCGCCTCTCTGATTGGCCCCGCTCCCGATGTAGGGGATGATTCACTTCTGGGGATCAGGCTGCCTGTGACTCCCATTGGGCACCCACAAATTCAGACTCTCAGACTCGGAAACCGCTTCAGGAAACGTTGCTCCAAGGGGACCAAATCTCCGCGGCGCTGGGCAGGAACTTTTTCACCTGAAATCAATGAAATCTGCAGGGGCCCAACACCGCCAAACGTCAGCCCTCTGGCTGCAATGCGGTCTGGGAGGAAGGATGGATTGAGGGGAAAGGCACTGGCTGGATCGGTGGGAAAGGATTTGGGTTCAGTTCTGGTTTCTGCTGGCTGAAAGAAAGCGGGTCACTCAGTTCCTCTCTCCCGCCTGCCTCAGGCCCCGCCTGCAGCAATTCCCCTTCTCACTCCGGTTTCTCCCTCCCTCACTGCAGCAGCGATGCACGAGGCCTTTCCTTAGCAGCAGCTCCAACCCCTGATGCGACCAGATGGGGGCGCTGCTCCCAAGCATCAAGATGAGGCAGGGAGCCGCCTGTGCGGGGAAAGGTAAAATTCCCGGTGTCCTGCCCAGTCTGGTCCCAGGACTTTCGGGGGCTCGACAGGACTTGTCAACACAGAGAAAGGAAAAAGAATCGGATGTTCCCTCTTTGCAACAGTCCAGGAAATATCATGCTATTGATTGTATCCCAGTGGAACTTGTATCGCAATAGCAAGCAGGAGTTGTCCAGAAATTCTGTGTTAGGCACCAGTAAATGAATCTAGTCTTGAACACAGGACTGGCCAAACCGGGCCAGAGCAATGGTTCATAGGGTAGTAGCCTGTTTTCTGTTCCCACGCAGGAGCGTGCCTCTTTAAGGGCACGTCCCAGGTGCTACCGATCAGTTCGGTGCAGCCAGTCGCTGCCGGGGAGGGAAAGGGTCTTCCGGCCCAAATCTCTCCCAGCACGGCGGTAAATCTGCCATCCCCAGCGGGGTCCCGGCCCAATGGCTCCCTGGGACACGACCCGTTCCCGGACACTGACCCACTGACCGACGCTGCATGGCGCCTCTGAGCATGGGAGGGGGCCCCAAGATCACTGCCATCACCTGAGAGTCATCAGCCCCTCAGTCCTGTGTGAGGAAACACAGTCACTGCAGGGAGCTGCTAGTCCCTCCCAGGAGCCCAGAGCTGTCAGGAAGGTCCTAGCGCCCTGTGACTACTGCACCCGGAGACCTGGCGCGAGTCAGTCACATCTCTGGCAGGAGCAGCGCTTGTCGCTTATAAGGTGGGGTATGCAAATGAGGGAGTCAGTGTCCTCTGTAAATCTGTCCCTCCCTCTGCCCAGGCTGCACCCGCAGGGACAACCCGCAGCCCCCGGTCTGTGCAGTGACCAGCCAATCGGCACCAGGGACAATGAATATTTTGCTCCTTGTAATTTTGGCTCTAGCGGCTTTGGGAGGTATTTTCTTTTTGCAATAACGGCAGAGGTGGAAGCATATTAAATTCCCCTTGTATTGATACCAATATTAATAACCGGTCTGTGTTCCCAGGTGCCCGGTCCCAGATCCAGCTGGTGGAGTCCAGAGGGGATGTGAAGAAGCCCGGAGACTCCCTGCGCCTCTCCTGCAAAGCCTCCGGCTTCACCTTCAGCAACTACTACGTGCACTGGGTCCGGCAGGCTCCCGGGAAGGGGCTGGAGTGGGTCGCTTATCTAAACGGTGCTGGCGGGGATATTCAGTACCTTGATGCCGTGAAAGGCAGATTCACCATCTCCAGGGACAACCCCAACAACCTTCTGCACCTGCAACTGACCGGCCTGAAGCCCGAGGACGCCGCCAGCTATTACTGTGCGAGAGACACAGTGACACAAAACCTAGTGGAGATGTTACAAAAACTGAGGCTTCATCCTCTGCCTTGAGCCGCCTGGGGGCAGCAGTGCCCGTGCAGCGCTGAGAACTGGGTTGAGAACAGGCATCCCTGTGAATCAAAATTCAACCCTGGGCTTTTTACCCTGCACCTCCCTGGCCATGTCAATGGCGGAGCAAATCACCCTACAGCTGGAGAACGGGGTCCGGGCTGGGATTTCCAAATCAGATCCCTGAGTTTCTGCCTGTGGCTCCCTCACACACAGATGCATGCAGGAACAGAGAGCGGTGTTAGAAAAAGCCAGCCAGGCCCACAGCTCTCCCTGCCCCCTGCCACACTCTGTGCCCCTCACTGCGCTGGTCCAGCCTCTCCTCACACCCTGCCAGTCCAGGCTGATAGAACACACAGCAAAGTGCATGAAAACACCCTATTTACACCCCTCTCTCACAACCAGGCTGAGCTTTGCCACCCGTATGGGGACCTCCGTCCTACTATAATCCTCGGGAGCTTCCCAGCTACGCATCCTGGGCACAGGGGTTATAGTGGACCACAAGCTAATTATAAGTCAACAGTGTGAGCTGTTGCAAAAAAAAAAAAAAAAAAAAAAAAAAGAGCCAACATGATTCTAGGATTCATTAACAGGTGTGTTTTGAGCTGATTAGGCCTCAGTTGGAGTATTGTGTCCAATTCTGGGCTCCATATTTCAAGAAAGATGTGGAGTAATTGGAGAAGGTTTAGAGAAGAGCAAAAAGAATGATTAAAGGTCCAGAGAACATGACCTATGAAGGAAGACTGAAAGAATTGGGCTTGTTTAGTTTGGAAAAGAGAAGATTGAGAGGGGACATGATAGAGGTTTCAGGTATCTAAAAGGGCATCACAAGGAGGAGGGAGAAAACTTGTTCTTCCTGGGCTCTGAGGATAGAACAAGAAGCAATGGGCTTAAACTGCAGCAAGGGAGGTTTAGGTTGGACATTAGGAAAAAGTTCCTAACTGTCAGGGTGGTTCAACACTGGAATAAATTGCCTAGGGAGATTGTGGAATCTCCATTTCTAGTGATATTTAAGAGCAGGTTAGATAGTCATCTATCAGGGATGATCTAGACAGTACTGGGTCCTGCCATGAAGGCAGGGAACTGGACTGATGACCTCTCGAGGTCCCTTCCAGTCCTAGTATTCTGTGATTCTATGAATTCCGGAAGGACTGGAGCCCAGGGAGCCAGACAGCCACCTGCCTGGGGCTCTCAGTAGGTGCTCAGGGTTAGATCCACAAAGAGAATTCAGCACCTCACCGCCTCCTCGTGGGGATACATCGGACGCGCCCCCAGATGCTCAAAGCCCGCCCCCTGTAGGTACCGAAATCCCCTTGGAATCTCGCTGGTGGGAGCTGGGCTGTGAATGAGCATCAATTGGAACCCTGCGCCCTGGGGGGGGGGGGTGTCATTGACTGAAGCGGATCAAGAGGCGTCATGACCTGCCCCGTCAGCCCCTGGATAAAGGGCTTTGCCGAGGGGCCGGCACCTAATGAACCCCCATCCCACCCCCTCTAGCCCTTCTGTGGCTCAGTCTTGAGCCGCCCTTCGACCCAGAGTTAATTTCCCCGCTTGTCCGTGGCAGTGAGCGAGTTAACGCCACCAGCCCTTCGATCCTCCTTTTAAAGCCTGAGCCCATGTCCATGCGCTAGGACATTGTGCAGCGGAACAGCAGAGAGAGAATGTGGCTGGGATGTAACGTTACCCAGCGCTGAAGGGAAGGGAAGACGGACAGACAGACCGACCGATCGTACAGCCGCTGTCATTCAGTGGGGTTGAATTGTCCCATCACACCGGGGCAAACTGAACATTCTCAGGGACGCTCCCTCGTTGAATTGTTCTCTGGAACCCCCCTGCCCTTATATAGCCCAGCGCGATGCTGCGTCACACGCCGCCTGGGTCGCCCCGTTCCATTGGCCCCGCCTCTGACCCATGCATATGAGCTCCCGGGGGCCTGTTCTTAGTCCGGCTGCCTGCAGCTCCCACCGCTCAGAGCAAACACTGGGCTGCATCTTCCCCTTCCGTCTGGGGAACGAGACGGCAGCCGTAGCCACGACCCCCAGCCTGGCCAGCGCCCTCCTTCTGCTGCTCCCCGCGGGTAAGGGCGGGACTGCGCTGTTGTGGGGCGCCGGGACCTTATGTCCCCTAGTCACTGCGCCTCCGGAATCACTGCCGTATTTCCCCTTTATTTCCTTCAGCTCTGCACGTGTCTGGTCCCAGATCAGCCTGATGGAGTCCGGTGGGGGAGTCAAGAAGCCCGGAGAGGACCCTCCCCCTGACCTGCGCCGTGTCCGGATTTTCAGTCACTAGCTACGGGGTGCAGTGGTCCCGCCAGCCGCCGGGGAAGGGGCTGGAATTGGTCGCAGTTATATGGGCTGATGGAAGCAATACCTATAGTGATGCTCTCAAAAGTCGCCTCAGCATCACCAGAGACACCTCCAAAAGCCAAGTGTCCTTGCAGCTGAGCGGCCTGCAGCCCGCGGACACCGCCCTGTATCGCTGCGCCAGAGACACACAGCGAGACGACACCTGTCTGCGCCAGCATAAAAACCAGCCGTGCGGAGAAGTAGCCTCCTGTGCGAGCCGCTGAGAGCGCCAGCTGTCTCGTTTCCCCCGCAGCGTTCTCTCTGCTCGGCCAGTCCCGCAGGTTCGGTGCTTCTCCCAGCCAGTGACCGGCGCGTGTCCCGTCCGCCCCTCCTCGCCCAGCGTCCCCCAGTGACTCAGACACACCGAGACCGAGAGCGGAACCCGGGAGCCCTGAGCGGCAGGGCCCGGCTCTGCCCCCGGCCGGTCATTGCGCTGGGAGTCGGGCGAGGCCCCACTGATACTCCTACCAGCACTATCGCTACCGCTGGACTCTCTTCCCTCCCGCGGCGGAAGAATGACACGGACCCTGCCGCCCTGCCCGCGGTGGAGCCTGAAGCCCGCCTGTCAGACCAGAGCGAGGGCCGATCTCAGCCCTGCTGTGCTGTGCAGGACACTGTCTGAGCCGCTGTCTCAAAGGCGCCTTGATTGAAGCGAACCGCCCGCCCCACACCCTGGCTCTGTGCCTGCGCCCCCGCAGAGCCCCAGCGAAGTGCAAAGCCTCCTTTTATCCCTCAGGACCGGCCGCCGTTGTAGGCGTCCCCTGCTCTGTTGTGCCGCTCTCCCCCCCAGGCGCTGTCTGCCCTGGCTCTGTGTCCTGGGCCCAGGGTTGTTCGGTTCAGGAAGCTCCCCGCGCATCCCTCAGGCCAAGGCAGGGACATCAGCCTTTCCCTCCGTCTCCTTGTCCTGCTGCCGCGCTCACGGGAGAGTTTCTGGCCCCGGAACAGCGGAGGCTCCTGAGATTTCTCCTCAGTCACAGACTCCGGATTCTTCACGTGCCTCGATTGGCGGTGCCCGGACCCAGGCCCCGCTGGTGGAGTCCGGAGGGGATGTGAAAAGCTCCGAGACTCGCTCCGCTTCTCCTGCAAAACCTCCGGGTTCTCCTTCCGCAGCCACTAGATGGGCTGGTTCCCGGGAAGAGGGTCGGAACATGGGCCCAGCCACAGATCGCTCTGGAAGCGGCACCGATTCTGCCTGCAAGGGAAGAAGAAAGGAGCAGCTGAGAACCTGGCTGAGTTTTCGTTTCCCTAAGATCCCCCGGCCGGGTTCACCTGCGGGGAGCCTGCCTGGCTGGGAAATTCCCTGGAGACTTTCTAGTCCGGAGAGCGGCTCATGAGCAAGAGACAAAGGGGAGACTCTCCTAGTGCAATGGGGGAACTCGGTGACTGATGCTGGTGACGACAACAATGGGGTGAAAGGGAAGAGAAATGAGGATGTAGCCGCTGGAAAAAAGTTCCTTGGAAGTTGTGTCAATTTTGTGACTGAAAGAACCAGAGACGATGAATAAGTGTCAATAGTGTCTGTATGTATGTGTGTGTGTGCGCGCGTGTGTGTGAGTGTGTGTGGGGGGTGTTCTCCCAGGTCTGGCCTGGATTTCCATGTAAGGCCAGAGAAGGATTTAATAGCCTCGTGTTGTAGCCCCTCTGTTCTCAGTCCCTGCAGCTTGCGGTGAGAATCTTTCTCTCGCTGTTCCTGCATTCAGTGGGATGTGTCCCTAAGCGGGGCAAGGAACTGTCCCTGGAAAAGCAGAGCGGGTGTGAGCGTTGCTGGGTGAGTTTGGTCTCCTTATAGGGCAGACAAACTAGAGAAGCTCTTTCAGCATTTGTGAGGATTGTCTGAGTTAAAACAAGTTCTTGGTGCCCTTTGGCTCCCAGCACTTCAAAAGGAAAATGGCGGTGGAGTGTCTGCTGAGAAAGCCTTAGAAAAGCGCCCAAAAGGCTGCAGCGGACGTCTCTGCAGTGGAGGGGGTGTCACGTTGGCCTAACATGCAAAAGGAACCTGCTTAAGAGCGAGGCAGGAAAAGTGCAAACTGTTACCTCTAAAGGAGGGGACTAACCTGCCTGTGGCGGGAAGGAACAAGCCATCATTTGGGAGCCAGATGATTGGCTCCCATGACACCTGGCAAAAGCCAGTCCCTCAGCCCCTGTGAGGAAACACAGTCACGGCCGGCTTTATTCCTTCCAGGTGTCCAAAAGTGTCAGGAGGAGCCCAGCGCCCTGTGCCCGGCGCTGCGCAGACACCCAGGCCGGGGTAGTCTGACCGGATCCCGAGGGCGAGTCAGGCACATCACTGGCAGGAGCACAGCGGGTCTCTTACATGCAACGCGACATGTCTGTTATGAGGCGGGGTATGCAAATGAGGGAGTCAGCGTGTGGCTTAAATCTGTCCCTCCCTCTGCCCAGGCTGCACCCGCAGAGACAATCCGCAACCCTCGGAGAACTTTCCCCACCAACCCCAAGGGAACATGAAATTTTTACTCCTGCTCTGTGTCCCAGGAGCGGCTTGGGATGGTATTTTCTGCCGCTGAACAACGGCAGAAGGATATTAAATTCCCCTTGCGTGGAGACCAATATTGATAACTTGTCTGCGTTCCCAGGCGCCCGGTCCCAGGTGCAGCTGGTGGAGTCCGGAGGGGATGTGAAGAAGCCCGGAGTCTCTCTGCGCCTCTCCTGCAAAGCCTCCGGCTTCACCTTCAGCAGCTACTGGATGGGCTGGGTCCGGCAGGCTCCGGGCAAGGGGCTGGAGTGGCTCTCCCAGGTTCACGGCTCGGCCACGTACTACAGCGACTCGGTAAAAGGGCGATTCACCGTATCCAGAGATGACCCCAGCAGCCACCTGCAAATGACCGGCCTGAAGCCCGAGGACACCTCCCGCTATGACTGTGCGGCAGAAACACAGCGAGGGGAATCCCGACAGGCTGATACACAGTCAGGCGGCAGAGTCGTTCTCCCCTGCGCCGCGCGGGGGCAGCACCTCCGCAGGGAATCCCGCGCCAAGCGCAGCAACAAAGTCATCGGGTTCCAGCTCCCGGTGTCTGTGTGCGATCAGGTCTGAACTAGCAACTGCTTGGAGCGCAGATCTCTGCTGTTTCCCAGAGGGCCACAGGAAAACATGAGCAGAGAAGAGCAAAGGCCGTTTACAAGTGAAGTGCGGAAGCTTTTTGGGGGTCGGGGACCAGTTCCCAGGTCCAGCTGACCCAATCTGGGGCCGAAATGAAGAAGCCCGGAGACTCCATGAAGCTGACATGTAAAATCTCCAGCTACACCTTTACCAGCTGTAACATGCTCTGGATCTGGCAGGCTCCTGGGAAAGGCCTGGAGCGGGTGAGATACATCTCTCCTGTAATGGTGTCACTGGCTACGCCCCGGCGTTCCAGCGGCAATTCACCATCACCAGGGACAACTCCATGAGCTGGGCAGTCTGCGAGCCGATGACACAGCCACATATTACGGTGTGTGATGCACAGTGACACAAACCGCAGCTACAGCCCTTCGTAAACCCCAGTGTGAGACCCTAGGACTCCTGCTAATTCCTCACTCACCCGGGCCAGTGGTTGCCTGTGTGAACCCGGGAAATTACCCCCCCAGTGACTTAGAATCAGAGACAGCTAAAGGGGTTTAGAGCCCTAAGTGCCTAAATCACTTTTCAGGTTAGTCAGTCAGCTCCAGCTGGAGGGGACCAGAGCGATGGATCGCAGCTGCCGGAGTAGCTGGATGTGGCAGTGTGACGTAGTGTGGGTACCTTGCTGGTTGCTAAGCTGGGCGGTGGGCTGTGAGTGACCCCTGCTGACTGCTGTTTGTACAAAGCAGGGCCCAGCAGGACAGGGGATGAGTCATTATGCAAGGGTCTCTCAACTGGTCCGACCAGTTACTTCCCAGGGAGAGAAACAAAGGAAGGGGGCGAGGCCAGGCCTGGCAAGGGGGACAGGGCTAGAAGAGAGAGGCAGTTTCTGTCTGGGATCATGGAGGAGACAGCCTAGGGAAAGGGGCTGGAATTTAGGGGCCCAGTCTCCCCCATCTCAAGGGGGGGTTGAGGCATCCTAGGCCCGGTTCCTGTAACCAGATGACATCTATGCTGTGCTGTATCCTGGAGAAGCAATAAACTCCCTCTATTCTACTGGCTGGTGGAGTCTGTCTGTGCCATTATGGGGGCGCAGGAGCTGGGGGACCCCGACGTGCCGCCACAGGCAGGAGCAAATGGCAGGAAATGTGGGTCTGCCCCAGGGCCAGTCTGGCTACCAGGACAGACAATCGCTGTCTGAAGGCAGCAGGAACAAACCCACCAACTCATGGCCCCAGAGCATGGTAACAGCAGCCTCAAACCTGCACCCTGTAGGCACGGAAATCCCCAATGCCTCGCTGTCATATGTGCTAGGCCAGAGGGAACAAGACAGCGACTCACCCCATAGCCCAGTACCAAGGACACTCTCTGGGGTTGGGGAGACTCAAATCCCTGTTCTAATGGGTCCATCAGTGCAGCCCCGCTGTGTAGCAGCTCTGGGTGAGAAGGGCCCTGCCCCCTGCGCGGGAGACTGGTCTGTAGGGGCCGATGTGTGGGGGCTACAAGGGGCACATGGCCCCAGTGCCCTGGCAGGATGGGTAAGAGGGCAGACTCCGAGTACCTGAGCACCAGGCAGCAGCCGGCCAGCCCCGAATCCCTGAGCGGCCCAGTAATTAAAGGATGGGCCTGGCACCCGCAGCCGCCCCGCCCCCCATTCCTCCCACCACCACTCACTGGCCACGGCGGGAGCAGCAGAGCAACAGCCCCCGGCTCCACCTGTTCCCCTGGTGGCTCGTTCCGGGGAGGGGACAGGACCACACCGGCGGGAAACCTGCGGCCACGTGGCTTCCCTGCCGGTGACAGTGAGCGCCGGGGCGTGTGGCCAGGGGCACCCTCTCCCGCTGTGCCCCTTTGTCCCCCGCCCTGCTGCTTTCCTTTAACCCCCCGCCCCTCGGGCAGCACTTGACAGGGGGTCCTGGGGTCTGTCTATCTGGCGCTGAGCAGCTGAAGAGCCGGGTCTGGCTGGACAGGGGAGAGTGTGGGCCAAGGGCAGTCAGGGGTGTGGCCCATCCGGAAGGGCGGAGCCACGTGAGCACGTATGCAGATGTGTGCGCGAGCGGAGCACTGTGGGAGTGAGAGCGGGCTGCAGATCGGGGCCCTAATTTGCAATCAGGGCTCTGGGTGGGGTCTGGGGACAGGGGCGGGGCAGCTTGCAGCATCGGGAAGCGGTGCCGGCGGAGTTGTTTGGAGGTGAAGGTGGGAGCCACCGCGATGTGAGAGTTCGGGGCGCTTGAGGGTTGGCGGGGGCTCTGGGACATGAGTTTATACTTACCTGGTAGATGAAATACCATGCTCAGGAAGGTGGTTTTCTCAGGGTGAACTGACCCCTGCGATTTCCTCAAAGAGGGGAAACTCGACTGCATAATTTGTGTTAGTGGGGGACTGCGTGCGTGCTTTCTCCTGGTATTGTTTAAAAAAAAAGATAGTTTTGTTCCAGCGGTAGAGAATTAAGCCAAGCTGAACAATTTTTATCTATTCTGCACCCATGCAGATAAATAGGGTGAGATAGATTCCCCCAAGGGTAACCTTGGCGGAATGTGTAAAACGGGGCATTGTTTGACGCTGGGGATTGTGTCCGCTCCGTTTTGAAAGTTCATCATTCCTGTTAAGCATCATCAGTTTATTTCCCCGCTGGGTTGGTCTTTTTCCTGGTTTCTTCTCCCTTGTCGGTAGTGTTAGAGAAAAGAAACTGCTCCCCCAGTAAAAAAGTTTGGCCAGGCTGCTCTTGCTATAGTGGGCTGCAGTATTCCTTTAGAAAAACCAGCCGCACCCTTCCTGCATACCATTGCCTTTAGAAAAAGGGAAGGTGTGAAAAGGGGAAAATAGCCTCAGACTCTCCCACCCATCACCTTGGCTTGAGAACTGCAGGGCTTACCTGGTCGCATGAAACCTGCACAGTTTCGGCCCAACCCCGGGGACACAGACCCCCCCACTTGGTGACCATTGGGCCATATATGGTAATATGCAAGCTCAGGAAAGCCATGTGCAGATTTGGGGATAAATACCCATGGCACAGTTCGCTCTAGGAGGTCTTCGCAACACACGTACCACCGTGCATGTGCCTTCTCCTATACTTCAAAGCGCTGCCGGCCTGATCAACGGACCAGCCACCTCCCCCGACTCTCGGGCATAACCAAGGCCTTCCCAACCAAACCGATATCTTTGTAATGTTCCGTGTGCTGTGTAAGTTGGTATGTATGATTTGATTTTTTCCTGTTGTATAAGCTTAGTGTTGTAGTTGTTTTTGGGTAGTACATAAGAGTTTGTAGTTATCACTGTTATTTTATTACTGTAGCTGGATATTTTAAGATTAGAGACTATTCCCCTTGCCATTCCCATCCTTATATCTCTGACACGTTTTACTAGAAACCATAGAATAAATATAATAAATACGGTAAGTTCATTATTAACACGGTCTATTAAAAATCTTAGAATAAATACTATAAATTCACCACTGTCATAAATAAATAATTTTTGTTTGATAAAACTGTCCACCTGGTTCTGTCCTTCCCCCCTTGGGTATTCATCATCAGACCTGTGATTCTCCCGACAGGTAGGAGTATGGTGTGACCAAAAGCGCGTGGTACTCCTATCCTCTGGGAAGTTCTGGTCCAAGCTGCAAGCTCCCCGCCCCCACTCACATCTGGGCCTGGCTTGGATGTTGGCCACCTCAGAGTAACGCAAACATTTAAGAAAACGAAGGTCGAAAGAAACTGCCCGAGGGCGCTGTCAGGGCGGCCCAGTGGTCTAACAAAGCGGCCGCTCCAGGGCCTGTCTGTCCCCTCATTGGGTGTTCTGGTCTCCGAACTCAGCCGTGGGTTCAAATCCCGCTTCGGGCACTGCCTTTGCTTCCTGTACGGAGAAGTAACCGCATTTCCATGTCCCCTTGTCATTGCAAGAACACGCGATTAGGAATCTGCCGGTTCGGGGCACCTGTGGCTCGTTCCCCAGAGAGTCTCTGGTTTCTTCATCACAGGAGCTGGGCGAACACACGCACCCGACCTCGCTCTCTCTCGTTCTTTCCAGCAGGGGGCAGCGCGCACACCTAGAATCCTGGGCACAGGAGAGAGGCGGGAAGGGACTTTCTGAGCCCCCAGGGACCGAGCGGCGGAGCGACCCGGGGCTCCCTTGTGCGCTGGGAGGACCCGACCCAGCACAGAGATGCCGCGTGTCACAGCCGCGGGCTCTGGCTGCCCAGGGAAGCTGCCAGGCGGGTTGTGCTGGGAGCAGGGTCCCAGACTCAGGCTTCGAGCGCCACGAGGAATCAGAGGAGCCTGGAACCTGCAGGGTCCGCGCGGAGGGCGGAGCAGAGATCGCGCGGCCAGTTCCAGTTAACATCACTCAGCGATTCCGCGCATGCGCCTCCGCCTCCCTCCAGCTCAGTGACCCACCTGCCAGTCCCCAGGCGAACATCCCTGCGCCGGCTCAGAGCCGCACCGACCTGCTGCCCAGGGGCTGGGATGGGAGAGGAGGCCAAATGTCTCCATTAAAGGGACAGTTTTTAAGGGCCAGGCTGCAGAGAGGTGGGGGTGGGGATGGAACGCGGTTCCCACTCAACAAGAGACAGCCCCAAACTCCCCTCCGCCTTCAATGACCCCCCGCCTCTCATCAATCACCAGCTCATTGCAAAGTGTCCGGCCTCCCATTGTGACCAATCCTGCTTCAGTTTCCTATTGGGCACACAAAGTCTCACGTTCCCCTGCTAAAGGCTCCTGACCCCAGCCCTGTGACCCCAAGGCCACAGAGAACTGGGGAAGAGGGCGAAGCTTTCTATGAGTGAACCCCCACAACACGCTTCATAGGGCCACGGGATGTTCCTCAGGGACGTGAGATCACCTCACTCCTTCCATCGATCAGAGCAGCTTCATGATCCCACCGCGCATGTGTGGCGGCGCGTCGGGGTCCCCCGACTCCTGCACCCCCGTAATGGCACGGACAGACTCCACCAGCCAGTAGAATAGAGGGAGTTTATTGCTTCTCCAGGATACAGCACAGCACAGATGTCATCTGGTTCCAGGAACCGGGCCTAGGATGCCTCAGCCCCCCTTGAGATGGGGGATGCTGGGCCCCTAAATTCCAGCCCCTCTGGAATCTGGAATCAGTCTCCTCCATGATCCCACACAGCCAAACTAAAACCCACTCCCTTCCAGCCCTGCCCCCAGCCAGGTCTGGCCTCGCCCCCTTCCTTTCCATTGTTCCGCTCCATGGGAGATACCTGTCTGAGGAGTTTGGAAGCCCCCTTGCATAATGACTCATCCCCTGCCCTGCTGGGCCGTGCTGCAGACAGCAGCCAGCGGAGGTCACTGACAACCCACTGCCCAGCATAGCAACCAGCAAGGTACCCCCACTACGTCACAGCATGTGCTGCACAGCCTGTGGGGCGGAACATCTGCTGTTTCTCCCTAAGGCTGAGTGTAAATTTCAGCGCGCGAGTATCTCTTATAAGGGCGGGCCATGCAAATAAGAAGAGAGATTCCTGTTTAAATCTCTCCCTCTGTCTGCCCAGGCTGCACCTGCAGGGACAATCCGCAGCCTGGGTCTGGGCAGTGACTGGTCAGTCCTCGGAGAACTTTCCTCGCCGCATCAGGAATAATGAAAGTTGTACTCCTTGTAATTTTGACGGTAGCGGCGTTGGAAGGTATTTTCTTCTTCAGAATAACCAGCAAAGGTGGAAGAATATTAAATTCCTTTGTGTTGATAGAACTATGTATAAGCGGTCTCTATTCCTAGGTGCCTAGTCCCAGGTGCACTGGAGGAGTCTGGAGGGGATGTGAAGAAGCCCAGGGAATCTCTGCGCCTCTCCTGCAAAACCTTCAGCTTCATCTCCAGCGAATACTGGATGCTCTGGTTCTGGCAGGCTCCCGGGAAGGGGCTGCAGTGGGTCTCTGAGATTAGCACAGAAGGGAGCACCACACGCTATATAGACTCCCTGAAAGGCCGAATCACCATCTGCAGGGACAATCCCAACAACCTGATGCATCTCCAACTGACCGGCCTGCGGGCCGAGGACACCGCCCGCTATTATTGTATGGGGGACAGTGACACGAGACTCACTGCTAATCATGCAAAAACTTGGGCAGCGGAATTCGCCTTTCCCCGTTTGCCACAAGGGGGGCAGTAAGCAGATCCACAAAGAGCTCAGCCTGAGAGCTGCGGACCCCACCCCGCGTTACGGTCCAAGAGACCCACACAAGCCCCCGGGGGCATCCCTGGCGGTGTCAGGGCCCTGGAGCGCTCTGGGGGCTCGAGTCACACAAGGGGCTCAGGCTCCTTATTGGAACGCTGGGCTCCCCATGGAACTCACAGCCTAGTTGAATCCACCGCCGATCTCTCTGTCCACCCCCAGCCAGAGACAGGGACTGGCAGGGAGATCTGGTGCCTCCCAGGTGAGTGCCCAGCCCCTGGGCTGTGAGAGTTTCTGCGGCTGTCACCACCAGGTCCTACCCCAGAAATAAAGGGATTGTCTTTCTTTCTTTCTTTCTCATTTGCCAAGTCCCTATATGAGGAAGCTGTGGCGGCACGTCGGGGTCCCCCGACTCCTGCACCCCTGTAATGGCATGGACAGACTCCACCAGCCAGTAGAATAGAGAGAGTTTATTGCTTCTCCAGCATACAGCACAGCATAGATGTCATCTGGTTACAGGAACCGGGCCTAGGATGCCTCAGCCCCCCTTGAGATGGGGGAGACTGGGCTCCTAAATTCCAGCCCCTTTCCCTAGGCTGTCTCCTCCATGATCCCAGACAGAAACTGCCCCTCTCTTCTAGCCCTGCCCCCCTTGCCAGGCCTGGCCTCGCCCCCTTCCTTTGTTTCTCTCCCTGGGAAGTAAGTGGTCGGACCAGTTGAGACACCCTTGCATAATGACTCATCCCCTGTCCTGCTGGGCCGTGCTTTGTACAAACAGCCGCCAGCGGGGGTCACTCACAGCCCTCGGCCCAGCATAGCAACCAGCAAGGTACCCACACTATGTCACAGTTCTCCCCCCCGCCCCCCGAGAGCGAACTGAGCGGGGCCACTCTGCCGGTGGCCTGGGGAAGTTTGGGCCCCTCGCTATGGGACAGCGCATCGGCGATGATGTTGGCGCTCCCCTTGATGTGGATCACTTCCATGTCGTAGTCCTGCAGTAGCAGGCTCCACCTCAGCAGCTTGGCGTTGGTTCCCTTCATCTGGTGCAGCCAGGTCAGGGGGCAGTGGTCGGTGTACACCGTGAAACGCCGGCCAAACAGGTACAGCTGCAGCTTTTGCAGGCCCCACACCATCGCTAAGCATTCCCTCTCTACAGTCACGTACCTCCGCTCCCGGGGCAGCAGTTTCCTGCTCAGGTACACGATGGGATGGCGTTCCCCCTTCTCGTCCACCTGCATCAGCACTGCCCCCAGCCCAGTGTCCGAGGCGTCGGTAAACACCATAAAGGGCTTGTCAAAGTCCGGGTTTACCAACACTGGGGCCTTGACCAGGGCTTCCTTCAGTGCACAGAGAGCCCTCTGGCACTGCTCCGTCCAGACCACCCTGTCTGGCCTCCCCTTCCTGCACAGCTCTGTGATCGGGGCAGCGATGGAGCTGAAGTTGGGCAAAAACCTCCGGTAGTACGCCGTCATCCCAATGAAGGCCTGGACCTGCTGCTTGGTCTGGGGTACAGGCCAGTCTCTGATGGCCTCCACTTTGGCTGGCTCTGGCTTCAAGCAGCCGCTCCCCACCTTATGGCTCAGGTAAGACACTTCGGCCATTCCAACCTTGCACTTCCCAGCCTTTACGGTCAGCCCAGCCTCCCTCAGCCGATCCAGTACCTGGCTGACTTGGGCCACGTGGTCCTCCCAGGGCTGGCTGAAGATACAGATATCATCTATGTACGCTTGGGCACAGTTCTCCATTCCCCGCAGCAGCTGGTCCACCAGATGCTGGAAGGTGGCCGGCGCCCCTTTGAGGCCGAAGGGCAGGACCAGAAACTCATAGAGCCCCAGCGGGGTTATGAAAGCCGATTTCAGTCTGGCCTCCTGGTGTAGCGGCACCTGCCAGTAGCCCTTGGTGAGGTCCAGGGTGGTGCGGTAGCGAGCTCCCCCCAGCTTGTCCAGGAGCTCGTCGGGCCTTGGCATCGGGTAGGCATCGGACACCGTGATGGCGTTGAGCTTCCGGTAGTCCACGCAGAACCGGATCGACCCATCCTTCTTGGGAACCAGCACCACGGGAGAAGCCCAGGGGCTGGAGGACGGCTGGATCACCCCCAGGGCCAACATGTCCTGGACCTCTCTCTCCAGGTCCTGGGCTGTTTTCCCCGTGACCCTGAACGGGGAGCAGCACACCGGGGGGGTGAGTGCCCGTCTCCACCTGGTGGACAGCCAGGTTGGTGAGACCAGGCTTGTCGGAGAACAGCTGCTGGCGAGAGCGCAGCACCTCTTGGATCTCGGCCTGCTGGGCCGGGGTGAGCTGGTCCGAGAGGGAAATTGACTCCAGCAAAGAGTCCTCTCCGGTCCCAGGAACAGGCCGACCAGGGCATCCTCCCCCTGCTCCTCCCAGGGCTTACACATGGCCAGCACCAAGTTCTCCCTGTCCCAGTACGGCTTCATCATGTTAACATGATGCACCCACTGGCTGTGCGTCCGGCCTGTTAGCTCCACCACATAGTTCACCTCGTTCAGCTGCTTAACAACCTTGAAGGGGCCATCCCAGGCTGCTTGCAGCTTATTCTTCCGCATGGGAATTAGGACCATCACCTGGTCCCCGGTAGCGTAGGCGCGGGCCCGTGCATTGCGGTCGTACCAGACCTTCTGTTTCCTCTGGGCCCTGCTCAGGTTCTCTCTGGCCAGGCCCATGAGCTCGGCAAGTCGTTCCTGGAACGTCAGGACATATTCCACGACCGGCTCCCCCTCTGGGGAGACCTTCCCCTCCTACTTGTCTCTCAGTAAGTCCAGGGGGCCCCTCACTCGCCTCCCATATAACAGCTCATACGGTGAGAACCCCGTGGACTCCTGGGGCACCTCCCTGTACGCAAACAGCAGGTGGGGTAGATACTTGTCACAGTCCTGCAGGTGTGTGGCGGCGCGTCGGGGTCCCCCGACTCCTGCACCCCCATAATGGCACAGACAGAATCCACCAGCCAGTAGAATAGAGGGAGTTTATTGCTTCTCCAGGATACAGCACAGCATAGATGTCATCTGGTTACAGGAACCGGGCCTAGGATGCCTCAGCCCCCTTTGAGATGGGGGAAGCTGGGCCCCTAAATTCCAGCCCCTCTGGGCCCTAGGCTGTCTCCTCCATGATCCCAGACAGAAACTAACTCTTCCTTCCAGCCCTGCCCCCCAGCCAGGGCTCCACCCCCCTCCTTCCCATTGTTCCACTCCATGGGAGATACCTGTCTGACAGTTTCGAAGCCCCCTTGCATAATGACTCATCCCCTGCCCTGCTGGGACCTGCTGCAGACAGTAGCCATTGGAGGTCACTGACAACCCACTGCCCAGCATAGCAACCAGCAAGGTACCCCCACTACATCACAGGGTGTTTGGCATAAAGGTCCTTAGCATCTGCTTCAGAGTCCCATTGAACCTCTTCACCAACCCGTTGGTCTGGGCGTGATACGCCGAGGCCCAGGTGTGCTGGACCCTGCACTTCTCCCACAAGCACCGGAGCAGGGTCGACATGAAGTTGGATCCCTGGTCCGTGAGAACCTCCTGGGGGAACCCCACCCTGTTGAAAATGGTCAGCAGTGCGTCTGCCACCGTGTCTGCCTCAATAGAGGGTAGGGCCACGGCCCCGGGGTAGCGGGTGGCAAAGTCCACCACCACCAGGATGTATTTCGTCCCCGTTCGGGTCGCTCTATTGAAGGGCCCCACAATATCCATCACCACCTTCTGGAAAGGCTCCTCTATGATGGGCAGGGGTCTCAATGCAGCTTTCTTCATATCTTGGGCCTTCCCCACCCGCTGGCAGGAGTCACAGGACCGGCAGTACCGCTGCACGGCCGCAAATATCCCCGGCCAGTAGAAGTTTTGGAGCAGCCTCAGCCGCGTGCGCCGGATCCCCTGGTGTCCCGAGAACGGGATGTCATGGGCCATGTATAGCAGCTTACGGCGATATATTTGGGGGACCACCAGCTGCCGCTGGAGCCCCCACTCCCCTACCTTCCCGGGGGGAAGCCATTCCCGGTACAGAAATCCCCTCTCCCACCGGAACTTCTCCTGGCAATCTCCCCCCAGGGGTTGAGCTGCGCCCAGGTCGGCCCGGTCCCTCAGGGCCTGCAAGGAGGGATCTGCCCGCACCTCCGCCTGGAATTCAGCAGCTGGTGCTGGGACAGGGGCGTGTTCCCCCCCACTGCCTCGGTCCGACTCCATGTCTGATGGGACGGGGCCCTGGGCCCCCTGTTGGGGAACCTCCTCGAGTTCCGGGGTGCCAGCCCCTCGCTGGCTCTGGCTACGGGTGGTGACCAGGGTCCTGTGGGGTCCGTCTGGCCACTCTTCTAGGTTACCCCCCCATCAGCACCTCCGTGGGGAAGTGCGGGTGCACCCCCACTTCCTTGGGGCCCTCCTTGGACTCCCATTTCAGATGCACCCTGGCTACGGGTACCTTAAATGAGGTCCTGTCTATGCCCCTCAGGGTCAGCTGAGTGTTGGGTAGCATACGGTCTGGGGCCACTATGTCGGGTCGGGCCAACATCACCTCCGCCCCTGTGTCCCAGAAACCCGTCACCTTCCTACCATCCACCTCCGGGGTTATGAGGCAGTTGCTCCGCAGGAGCCGCCGTGCCCCCACCTGGTACACAGAGAAATCCACCTCCCGAGGGTCAGATCTCCGATGGGAGGTGCACTGAGCATCCGTCCCCCCACTCTGAGCTGAGGTTTGCCTGCCAGCCCCTGCCTCTGGGGCAGCCTGCCCTTCCTCCAGCCCCAGCCAGTTAACCCTGGAAAGTCCCAGGTCATGGGACCTATTCTTGTGCCTGGTGCAATGAGCTCTCTTGTGGCCTCGTTGCCCACAGCGATGGCAGGTTAGGTTCTGTGGGCCCTTTTGGGTCGGCTCTGCCCGGGCCCTGGCTGGTTTTCTGGGGCACCGTTGACTGGTCCTGGTCCCTGGGGCTCGCCTCGGAGGTGCCTCTCTCCGTCGCTCAGCCGAGAACCCATCTCTGTGCGATTCCCTTTCTCTCTGGGACTCCCATTCACACCCGGACCGGCTCTCCGTGAACTCATCCGCCAGTCTCCCAGCTTCCTGGGGGTTCTCCGGACTTCGGTCCTTGAGCCACAGCCTCAGGCTGGGTGTGCATGCTTCATAGAACTGCTCCATCATGACCAGCTTGAGCAGGTCCTCTGCGGTCTGGACTCTGACTCCAGACACCCACTTGCGGCAGTATTGCACCAGGCGGGAGGCCATATCCACATAGGTCTCCCATGGCCCCTTCTGCACCCCCCAGAACTTCTTCCTGTACATCTCGGGGGTGAGCCCGAACTTGTGCAGCAGGGCCTCCTTGACTCGGTTATAATCCTCTGGCTGTAGGTCCTCCAGCTGATTGAGCACCCCGGCAGCCTCCTGGTTCAGTGTGGGGATGAGCTCCTGCAGCCAGTCAGCTGCGGGGACCCGTTGCAGTCCACAGGCCCTCTCAAAGGAGCTGAAGAACCCGTCTATGTCGCTCACGTCCTTCAGTTGGGCCACCACGAGCTTCTCCAAGTGTCTGGCAGCCGGGGGCCCTTGGGGCCTGTGACGGCGCGTCCTGCCCCCCCGTAACGGCACGGACAGACTCCACCAGCCAGTAGAATAGAGGGAGTTTATTGCTTCTCCAGGATACAGCACAGCACAGATGTCATCTGGTTACAGGAACCGGGCCTAGGATGCCTCAGCCCCCCTTGAGATGGGGGATGCTGGGCCCCTAAATTCCAGGCCCTTTCCCTAGGCCGCCTCCTCCATGATCCCAGACAGAAACTACTTCCCTCACTTCCAGCCCTGCCCCCAGCCGGGGCTGGCCTCGCCCCCTTCCTTTCCATTGTTCCGCTCCATGGGAGACACCTGTCTGACCAGTTTCGAAGCCCCCTTGCATAATGACTCATCCCCTGCCCTGCTGGGCCGTGCTGCAGACAGCTGCCAGTGGAGGTCACTCACAACCCTCTGCCCAGCATAGCAACCAGCAAGGTACCCCCACTACGTCACAGGTCCCATCCGCACTCGGCGCAGCCAGGGCCCTAATGCTTCTCCGCTCTGCCATGGCCAGCTCATGCTGTCGCTGCTCTCTGCGGTCCTGGACTTCCAATTCCTTCATCTGCAGCTGGATCTCCAGCCGCCGCAGCTCTGCTGGGTTGGACCCTCCCCTGGGCAGACTACGGCTTGCAGGGTTCCCCTGGGAGGCTGTCCCATCTCTCGGGTGGGTTCCAGTGCTCCGCCCACCCTCAGAGCCTGACACGCTCCCAGGCGGGGTCTGGCTGCTCCCCACTGGGACAGGATCCCAGCCTTGTGGTTGGTCATTCTCTTCCAGCCGGGCAATCAGCTGGGCCTTGGTTGCGTTCCACACAGGCAAGCCCCTCTCTCTGAACAGCTTCACCAGCTCTGCCTTCAGGAGTTGGGTGTAGGCCATCTCCCCGCTGGTCCCCTTGGTGCAGACTCACCAGTCTAGTGCTGCTGTGCCCCACGATTCTGAGGAACCGCTTTGCTCTGTCTCCAGCATGCCTGTCTCTAAGGCCCTTGCTTCTACTGCGCCTTGTCACTTGCTGCTGGGAGCTCCATCCACGGGGTGCAGTGCATCCCACTCCTGACACCACTGTGGGAGCACATCGGGGTCCCCCGACTCCTGCACCCCTGTAATGGCACGGACAGACTCCACCAGCCAATAGAATAGAGGGAGTTTATTGCTTCTCCAGGATACAGCACAGCACAGATGTCATCTGGTTACAGGAACCGGGCCTAGGATGCCTCAGCCCCCCTTTAGATGGGGGAGACTGGGCTTCTAAATTCCAGCCCCTTTCCCTAGGCCGTCTCCTCCATGACCCCAGACAGAAACTGCCCCTCTCTTCTAGCCCTGCCCCCCTTGCCAGGCCTGGCCTCACCCCCTTCCTTTGTTTCTCTCCCTGGGAAGTAAGTGGTCGGACCAGTTGAGACACCCTTGCATAATGACTCATCCCCTGTCCTGCTGGGCCATGCTGTGTACAAACAGCCATCAGCGGGGGTCACTCACAGCCCACCACCCAGCATAGCAACCAGCAAGCTACCCACACTACATCACAGAAGCACAGTCGCTGTAGGGTTTGCTCCCCTAAAGCCAGGGGTCTGCAACGTTTTTAGGCACAAGATCACTTTTTGAATTTAAATGCCATCCAGGATCTACCTCAAACTCAAATACCCCTGCCCCGCCTCCTTTGTGCCAAGTCTCGGAGGCCCCCACCGTTGCTCACTCCATCCTCCCTCCTTTTCACTAGGCAGGAGCAGAGGGTTGGGGCACAAGATCTAGACTCGGATTCAGAATGTGAGAGGGGCTCTGAGCTAAGCTTGGGGAAGTGATTGGATTACAGGAGGGGGTTCAGGGTACAAGCTCTGTAAGGGTATGTCTACACTACCACCCTAGTTCGAGCTAGGGTGGTTAATGTAGGCATTCGAAGTTGCAAATGAAGCCCGGGATTTAAATATCCCGGGCTTCATTTGCATCTTGCCGGGCGGGCGCCATTTTTAAATGCCCTTAGTTCGAACTCCGTGCCCGCGGCTACACGCGGCACGGAGTAGGTAGTTCGAATTAGGATCTCTAATTCGAACTACCAGTACTCCTCGTGGAACGAGGCTAACCAGAGGCTTCATTTGCAACTTTGAATGCCTACATTAGCCACCCTAGTTCGAACTAGGGTGGGAGGTGGGCACCCTGACATCAGCACCCCCTGCTCTCCCTCCCCTGCCCTGAACAGCAAACAGGAGACTCTAGAGGGGAAGGCAACTCTAAGGCAAAGAGCAGGAGATGTGCAGCAGGTGCGAAGGGGCACCTGAAGTGCTCCGCTTGGCAGCCTCTTAGTCAAACCAGTCAGGATCCCCTGTCAGAGGCTCCAAGATCTACCAGTAGATCCCAGTCTCCTGGTTGGTGACCACTGCCCTAAAGGATACAGAAGTGTCAGGACGATCCCTGCATCCTATGTCCGGCGCTGCACAAAGACCCAGGCTGGACACGTCCGACTCCTGCACCCGGAACCCTGGAGGAGTCAGACATATCCCTGGCAGAAGCAAAGTGCGGGTCTCTTATAAGGAGGGGTATGCAAATGAGGGAGTCAGTGTCCTGCTTAAATCAGTTCCTCCCTCTGCCCAGGCTGCACCCGCAGAGACAATCCGCAGCCCCTGGGTCTGGGCAGTGACCAGCCAATACAGCAGCAGGAACAATGAATTTTTTGCTTTTTGGAATTTTGGCTTTAGCGGCTTTGGAAGGTATTTTCTTCTTGGGAATAACCGTCGAGGTGGAAGAATATTAAATTCCCCTTATGTTGATACCAATATTTATAACCGGTCTGTATTCGCAGGTGCCCGGTCCCAGGTGCTGGTGGAGTCCGGAGGGGATGTGAAGAAGCCCGGAGACTCCCTGCGCCTCTCCTGCAAAGCCTCCGGCTTCACCTTCAGCAGCTACAACATGAACTGGATCCGGCAGGCTCCCGGGAAGGGGCTGGAGTGGGTCGCGTTTATTTACTATGACGGATCGGGTCCCAGCTATGCTGATGCAGTGAAAGGCCGATTCACCATCTCCAGGGACAACCCCAACAACCTGCTGTCCCTGCAAATGACCGGCCTGAAGCCCGAGGACACCGCCCGCTATTACTGTGCGAGAGACACAGTGACACTAACCGTGCAGCTGCTTGTGTAAAAACCAGAGCTGCAGACCCGCCCCGTATCTGCCACACGGGGGCAGCAGAGACACGCGCAAAACCGTGGTGACTGGAGTGCATGCAAGCGAAGGTCTGTCAGGATGAACGCTCTCACGCCACGGATTAACTCGTTAGTGTACTAGTTCTGTCAGTTTTTCAGGGAGCTAAATATCTCTTCTAAGTGACCAGCGGCAGGCAAACAACTCCTCTCTGAGCTCCGTTCACCAGCCAGGTGTGGGAGGCATGCCTGGAGTGCAAGCGCTTTCCCCTCACTCCCTTATCGTCCGGAGAATGGCATGAAAAGCCAACCGCGTCCCGGAGAGCAGGTCTGCTGCCCACGCTAAGACCCCGAAATTCCGCCCTTGCTGTGCCCATGCAGGCCCCTGGAAAAAAATGCCCGAGAAGGGGAAAATGAGACGTTGGTTGCATTTGGTTTTATTTTAGCGGCTCTGGAAGGTATTTTATCACCTGTTCATACACAGGAGCGAGCGGGGATCTGGTAGCACTGCTCCTGCTGGTAGCTGTGTGACGTATGACACTTTATTCTGTCGTCTGACACCGACTGATGGAAAATTCGTTCGGTGTGGCTGGGTTTCCCACTGCCCCTGCTTTTTCTCATCCGCCAGAATTAATTCCTGGTTTCCTCCTGTTGGTAAGTTTTATTGGCATTCTGCCGTTTTCTCTCCCCCTACGGCCCTCTCGCAGGTGCTTCTGACCCCCAGTCGGGCCCAGCGTTGAAGAGGCCCGGAGAAGCCCATAAGCTTCAATGTGCCACAAGCGGGTTTGCTCTCAGCAGCTACTGGATGGGTGGGGCCAGGCAGGGGCCCGGGAAGGGGCATGAGGGGCTGGTTCAGTACTACAATGAGGCGACCAACAAGCGCTACGTCGCCTCCGCGCAGGACCGACTCTCAGCGCCCAAAGTCAGAGACAACTTCTACCTGCGCATGAGCATCTGAGAGCGGCGGGCAGCCGCAGGTGTTAGCGCGCCAGACACACACCGCGGGGAAGCGAATCTGAGCTCGCACAAAAACCTCCCCCTGCAGAGCCCGGCGGGATTTGCTGGGGGCGGCGCTCACGCCCCGCACAATAACACGGAGAGTGCTTCCCTCCCCCCTCCGCCCCGCGCCCAGCTCCCTGGGGAGCGGGTGCCCAGCCGGTGTTTCCTGGCGCAGGGAGAACGCGAATCCGAACAGACACAGCGCAGAGCCCAGCGAGATGGGTGTTTTCTGCCCGCCCGGCCCGTCCGCTCTCTTCTCCGTTCCGTGTGTCCGTTTCCCTTCGGTTACACGTGTCAGTGAGGGAGTGTGACACTGACCAGCCCGCTCACACTCACATTCCCCTTCACACCTCTCCTCACTGCCCCCCACGGCCACTCACCTCACAGAGACCCCCGACATTATCGCCTATTTCCTTCCTCTGTGAACATACCCACCACAGCTGCTTGCAGCCTCGCTCTCTCCGCATAGCCCCAACAGGCAAGGCGCGCTCTCTGACCGTTCCTTCCCGCCCCCTCACTGCCCCACAACCACTGGGACACCACAGAGACCCCGAAATCAGGCCCCGCTCGCCGGCCAGCTCTGCCTGGCAGACGCACCGCCGCAGGGGCGCCCATCCCCGCGGCTGCCACCCTTCTAAAAGAGGCACAGAACCCCTGCCCCACCGCCACTGCTGCTCTGTGGACCCACGCCGGGTTCAAAGCGGCAGGGATCTCTGCCCAGTTCCCTCCGAGGATCCGCGCTCCGGCGCTCCCCACAGCTGCTGCCATCCTGCTACAGCACTGCTATTTAAAAGCAGCCAGGCAGCTTCGAAGTGGAGGTAGTTACTGCAGAGGCAGACACTGGGCCTCTTATGTCTACCGGCCCCGAGACAATTGCCCCTTGTTAGAGGAAAAAAACCCTGCGGCCCCCCTGTGACGGCGCGCTGGGGCCCTCCCCTCTCCTGCACCGCCGTAGTGGCACGAACAGACTCCACCAGCCAGCAGAATAGAGGGAGATTATTGCTTCTCCAGGATACAGCACATCACAGATGTCATCTGGTTACAGGGCAAGCCTAGGATGCCTCAGCACCTCTTGGGATGGGGGAGACTGGGCCCCTAAATCCCAGCCCCCCTTTTTGCTCAGGCTGCTTCCTGACAGAAAACTAACTCTTCCTTCCAGCCCTGCCCCCAGCCAGGGCTGGCCTGGCCCCCTTCCTTTCCATTGTTCCGCTCCATGGGAGATACCTGTCTGACAAGTTCAAAGCCCCCTTGCATAATGACTCATCCCCTGCCCTGCTGGACCCTGATGCAGACAGCAGCCAGTGGAGGTCACTGACAACCCACTGCCCAGCATAGCAACCAGCAAGGTACCCCCACTACGTCACACACACCCCTAAAAAATTTTGGCCAGGCCACTCTTGCTATAGTGGGCTGCAGTACTCCTTGGGAGAAACTAGAGGTACCCTTCCTGCATACCATTGCCTTTTGAAAAAGGGAAGGTGTGGAAAGGGGAAAATAGCCTTAGACTCTTCCACCCCTCACCTTGGCGTGTGAACTGTAGGGCTTACCTGGTAGCATGAAACCTGCGCAGTTTTGGCCCAACCCCTGGAACACAGACCCCCACTTGGTGACCATTGGGCTGTATAGTAATATGCAAGCGGGGGAAAGCAATGTGCAGATTTAGGAATAAATACCCATGGCACAGTTTGCTCCAGGAGGTCTTCACAACACAAGTACCACCCTGCTGTATACTCCAAAGGGCGCTGCCGGCCTGATCAACGGACCAGCCACCTCCCCTAACTCTCCCGCGTAACCAAGGCCTTAGCAACCGAACCTATATCTTTGAAATGTTCCCTGTGTGGTAGTTGTTTTTGGTAGTATATAGAGTTTGTAGTTATTATTGTTATTGATTAGTGTAGCTGGATATCTTTAGATTAGAGACTATTCCCCTTGCCATTCCCATCCTTATATTTCTGACACGTTTAACTGGAAATTGTAGAATAAATATAATAAATACTGTAAATTCATTATTAACACGGTCTATTAAAAATCTTAGAATAAATACTATAAATTCATCACTGTTATAAATAAATATATTTTATTTGCTAAAATGGTTCACCTGGTTCTGTCCTTCCCCCCTTGGGTGTGCATCATTGGACCTGTGGTTCTCACCCGACACCGCTCTGCTCCCACATCCTCAGTGTGCCTGGTTGCATGAAACCTGCACAGTTTCGGCCTTTCTAGTCACTGGCTGCAGAGCGCAGCGCTCCATTGACCGAATCCTTTGGCCCATGCAGACTCAGACCCGTCACTGCCTGTGTTCCTATAGCCCCGTACAAAGGACCCTGGACTTAAGGGGACATCGCCATGTCCTGAGCATTCCGCCCCCCCCCGCCATCTCTTATCCCTACCCTGGGGAACCCGCATGCAAATCCCTGTCCAAAGGTCCCTGTTAAATTCCAGCCCCTGGTTCTTGGAGCCTCAGTCTCTGCCCAGACACAGACCTGCCCGGCCCTGCCCGCTCCGGAGTTTCCCTAGGTCCTTGGGAACGAGAATGGAACCTCTGCTGCTTTTCCTGGCCCTGCTCGCCGCCCCCCGCTGTGAGTGTCTTTCAGGGAGCCTGGGATGTGCGAACAGAGCTGCAGATTCATTCGGTGGTTCATTTTTCCTCATTTTGTTTCTCTTTCCCCAGGTGTCCTCGCCCAGGTGCAGCTGGTCCAGTCCGGCCCGGGAGAGGTGAAGCCGGGAGAGACCCTCACCCTGAGCTGCGCTGTCTCGGGAGTTTCCATCACTGACAGCGGGTTCTCTTGGCAGTGGATGCGGAAGCCTATCGGGAAAGGGCTCGAGTGGGTAGCTCGTATATATCCGCATAACGGGGACAAGTGGTTTGCTCCGTCTCTCCAAAGCCGGACCAGCATCTCTGCAGACACCGCCAGGAACCTGGTCTCGCTGCAGCTCCGCGCGCTGACAGCTGCAGACACCGGCACCTATTACTGTTCCAGGGGACACAGTGACACAGAGCATAGCGGGGTTGGTACAGAAAGGAGAAGCGGGTTGTCTGGAGTCACTGGGGTCCGGTGACACTCGGTCTGCATCGGAAGGGCGGTTAGACACCGGCGGAAGGGGCTTTAGGAGGTATTTAACCGGGAAGGAAAATTGCTCATCTGCTCCCACAGCTGCGTGTAACACACATCACGCTCCCAGAGGGGATCAACCAGAGAGAAGCAACCAGGTCTCATTCCCCTAGCTGTAGGGCAGAGATCACAAAGCCCTTCTAGTCACTGGCTGCAGAGCGCAGCGCTGCATTGACCGAATCCTTTGGCCCATGCAAACTGAGACACGACATTTCCCGTGTTCCTATAGCCCCGTACAGCAGGGATGGGAAACTCACAGCTCGTGGGCCAAATCCGGATCCCTCCTTCATCCGGCGAGGCATGGAATCTCCCCCACAGCGAGTCTCCGAGTCTCATTAAACCCTAAGCAGCAGGGAGTAATCTGCTCTGCCTGGTGCGGGAAGAAGTGGCTCTGCACGCTGCTATTCTCCCCTCCCCTAGCTGGAGCTGTGTCACCTTGAGCGCAGAGAAGCTCTGTCCCTGCTCTCTCCTACCGTCCCCCACCCCCCACTGCTCCCTTTGTCCGGGAATCGTGGCCATTGAGAGCAGGGCGGGTGGTGCCTGCACACGCAGAGTGGCTAGTGCCACATGCTCTCCCGCCAAACGGGAGCGGTGCCAGGTAAACTCCCAGTCCTCTGCCCCCTCCTCCACTCCCCAGCCCCCTCAGACCCCGCCCCCCCCCCCCCGACTGCTCCCCTGCAACTCCTTTCCACACACCGGATTGAACATTTTTGCCCCCCGCCCAATCTACTAGCCCTGGGTCCCCAGCAGAATTTATCTGGTTGTGGGCCAGAGGCTGGAGTGAATGGGACTATGGGCCATGGGCACAAACTACATCCCTGAGCAACTAAAAAAGGCTGTTTTCTCCCTCAGCTGGGTGTTCTGGTCCCCAAAGGGAGGCGTGGGTTCAAATTCCTACTCCTGACATTGCTTGCCTTTTCTATCTATCTATCCTCATATACCCCTTATCTATTCCTATCCATCCATATATCTATCTATCCCCACATAGCCCATCTATCTATCTACCTATCCCCATACAACATCACCTCTCTCTTTATCCCACAGGATGAATTAGGTGAGGTCTCCTTCCCTCCTTTGCTCGGGGAAAAGTGCAACCTCCTTTCTGGATATCGCCTTGCTCCTGGGTCTGTCCGGCAGCGATGCCCGGGGCGCTGAACAGCAGGAGCGGCTGGGGGACTGCAGCCACAGACCAGCACTGCCTCTGACAAACTCCTCTGCACGTGGATTGACTCTGGGTTACACGCCGGGACATGCAGGGGAGCGTAACCCTGCTTCCCGCCATGCACCGCTCCCTGTCCAGTGGTGTCCCTCCCTTTATAGCCGCTGAGGGAACCCGCATGCAAATCCCTACCCGGGGTTGCTGGGTTAAATTCCAGCTGCTTGTTCTAGGAGCCTCAGTCTCTGCCCAGACACAGACCTGCCGGCCCGCTGAGGAGTTTCCCTCAGTGCCTGGGAACCAGAATGGAACCTCTGCTGCTTTTCCTTGCCCTGCTGGCCGCCCCCCGCTGTGAGTGTCCGTGGGGCACGTGGGGGAATTAGGGACAGACTCCTCGGTTCGTTCAGAGATTAATTAATTCCTGACTCTGTTTCCCTGCCTCCGGGTGTCCTCACTCAGGTGCGGCTGGTCCAGTCCGGCCCGGGGGCGGTGAAGCCCGGAGGGAGTCTCACCCTGAGCTGCGCTGTGTCCGGTTATTCCATCGCTAGCGGTTACAGTTGGGACTGGCTCCGGCAGCCCCCCGGGAAAGGGCTGGAGTGGATGGGGCGGATGTATCCAGCTGGTGGGGGGGAGCACAAATTAGGCCCGGTCTGTCCAAGGCCGAATCACTATTTCTGCAGACACCGCCAAGAACCCGGTCTCGCTGCAGCTCCGCTCGCTGACAGCTGCAGACACCGCCACCTATTACTGCGCTAGAGACACAGTGGCGCGGAGCAACGTCGGGCCTGGCACAAAAAGGGGAAGCGGGTTTCTAAACATCCAAATGGCTCCAGCCGTTCCCAAGGAGTCACTGGGGCAGGGGGAGGGTTGGTGGTGAATCAGGCTTTGGACACTTAGCCCAAGACACTTTGGGTCCGATCCCTAGATAGTCAACACTCGCATCTCTCACTGACCCCAGAAGGAGCTGGGGGCGGGGGTTTCGCCTGGGGACCAGGTTCGTGGTTCTCGAGTTCAGATCCCAAAGACTCAATCTCCCAAACTCACCAGAAGCCACTTTGTCAAATGCAGTGGAAATGGAGCACATTTCTGACGACACTAAGCCCGCCAGCTGAGCTCAATGGAAGCTGCAGGTGCCCGGCACCTCTGAAAATCAGCCCCCAAATGTTAGTGCCTCTCGAGAGAAAGGGGCTTTGCGGGAAAGGGGCTGGGCTCTCTCTCAGAAAATGAGCGTTAAGTCGCCATCTCGGTTAAAAACTCCCTGATTAACCTTGGGGAGTTTAATTCATGTCTGCCTCAGTTTCCCTTCTTCCCTAGCTGGATCACTATCTCGTTGGGACATGAATTTTCTCTCCTTGTGAGTCTGTGCAGCGCTCAGCACCTTGAGGCCTGATATTGGTAAATTAATAAAAATAACTTCAATAATGTTGACATTATTGGTAAAACCACAGTAAAATCGCCTTGCTCGGCGGCACCAGAGGCGCGCACCTCTGACAGCAGCTACCTCAGCCCGTGCAGCGAGTGTTTCACGCGGCCAACAGGCAGCCCGGCCCCACCCCAGCCCTGACACCAGTGAGTTCTGCTTGCCCACCGCACCGCAGCAGGGCGGGGCTGGGAGCCGTTGCAGTTCTGCGAGTCACAAGGGCTGGGGACAATCTGAGCTCTGCGCTGCCAGAATCGGGTGGCAAGGGCAGAGCCGGCTCTAGGTTTTTTGCCGCCCCAACCAAAAAAATTTTTGGCCGCCCCCCCTTTTTTTGTTGGCTTTTACATATTTGCACTTTGTAATGGGGGGGTTTTTTTTTTAACTATTTAAAATTTTTTAAAAATGAAAACAGAAAATTTGTAGTTAGTGAAATAAAACAATTTCCTACTAGTGTACTCATTTAATTTTAACAAAATCACAATTACCAAAACCAAATTGAGAGACCGGAGAGGGAGGTCCAAAAGCCATGCTTACAGAAAATGGGCTCATAAGGAGAAGTCCTGTAACACCTTATAGACTAACAGATTTATTGGAGCACAAGCTTTCGTGGGCAAAAGACCCACTTTTGGATTTTCTATACCTGGTACATACAGTGCCCAATGGAGAACACATCCATAGTTTATCAAACACAACAATAACAGCAGTCTATAATTGCCCATTAGAGGGCGATCAGTAAATCTACCCCCCGCCCCCATGGAGAGATGTTTGTAGGCGCAGCTCAGGATGCAGTCAGTGGTTATAAAGCCCTGCAGACTAGCTGGTTTATCTTCTCCTTTAAAAGACTGTGTATCGGTTTTAGTTGGAAGGTTCCCTAAACTGCGTACATGTGCTTCCCTCTAACCAGCTCTTAATCATTTTCAGGAGGAGTGATTTTTTTTTAACGGAGGGAATCGGCTTGCCTAGCAACCTTTTCCCGGTTGTGTACCTCTGGAGAAAATTTGGGCTTTTATTTCCGAACTCCGAGTAGTGAAAGAAAAAGGAACTCGGGGGTCTTACGACCCGGGTGTGTCCTGACCTGGGAGCCATAAATCTGTGTGCACCAGAGCAGAAAGCTCCTCTCTCTCTCCTTCCTTCCCTATGGGGCTGGGGATTCACTTTCACCCAAAGCAGCTCTGTGTCGTGTGACATAGTGTGGGTACCTTGCTGGTTGCTATGCTGGGCAGTGGGTTGTCAGTGACCTCCACTGGCTGCTGGCTGCAGCATGGCCCAGCAGGGCAGGGGATGAGTCATTATGCGAGGGGGCTTCCAAACTCCTCAGACAG
>CM064351.1:547740-574656 GCA_032595735.1 Pelochelys cantorii
ATATACAATTCGGAGAGTTGGGGGGAGGGGGACGCAGCTGCTGGCTCCTCACCTCCTGGTGTGCTCACTGGCTGTCTTCCTGCTGCAAGGGAAGCAGAATCCGTCAGAGATTCATCCCTGGGGACTCAGGGGTACTGGGCCCCCCCAGCATTTCCACCCTCCTCCCCCCTGCCCTGAGACTTGTTCTGCTCTCTGGTCACCTCCATGTCAGGCCCGTAGGGTGAGCTCCTGACCCCCCCAGGGCTCCTGACACCTCTGCCCCCTCCCACCTCCCAGGACAAGGCTTGTGTGCGCAGAGCGTCCCCCAACCCCAGGGACGCTCGCAGGGGCAAGAGGGATTCTGCCAGCAGGGACGTGGGGTGGGGACAGTCTGAGGAAAGGGGCGGAGGGGACTCCCTGAGAGGATGGAAAATAGACCCTGGCCCTGCCACACTCTCCTGCATCTGCTCCGGATGCTCACCATGTAGCCTAGGAGCTGCTGGGCCTACCCCAGCAGGGCGTGGGCCAGGACCAGCCCAGCCCGGCTGGGGCGCCACAGCGGGGAGCGGGCGGCGAGCAGCGCCCTCCCCAAAAAGGGGTTTTCCTGCTCCGGGGAGAAGAGCTGCCCAAAGACCTGAAATCAAGAGGACAGGAGGTTTCAGCTGACGGCCCAGAGCCCGGCCCCAACTCCTGCGATACCCTAACCCTAACCCTTCCCCTAACTCCCTTCCAGACCCTGCACCCGGACGCTCTCCTCACCCTGCTCCCCAAACCCCTGCCCCAGGTCACACCTTCCTCCTGCCCCCAAGACCCTCCCAGACCTCACCCCCCTCCACAGAACAGAGCAGCCCTAGGCCACTGGCCAACATCTTGGAGCGGCCTCCATCAGAAAGTGTTGCCCCCCCTCCCGCCCTGGTTCCCCTTCTACGGGAGATCCGGGGCTCCATGCGGCGCTGCCCCTATGAAGTGCTGCCCCATTGAAACGCCATGACAGCGTTACAAAGGGGCAGCGCCGCCCTGTTCATGGGTCGAATAGTCAAGGGAAAATGCATCGACCATTCCATCAATGACTTACTCACCGCTCCCCATCCCGCGCCCTTCCCACACGAGGGCCCCAGCCAGCCCCACCTCCGAGCCGCGTCCTGCCCTGGCAGCGTGTCCTTACCTCTCCTACCCTCACGGTGTTGCTGTGAGCCAGGACCCATCTCTCCTTAGAGTAGTGCCTGCACCACAGGTCCTCTGCCTGGTGGATGTTGAGGCCTGGAAGAGACACAACAGGGTCATTCTGCTGGCAGGTCTGAGCCCTTCCCCTCCCACGGGTCCCTGCAGGCATCCCGAGGCAAATGGAAGGGCAAAGGGGGCAGAAGGACGGGAACTCAGTGGGACGCATCCCCCCTTGGGCCAGTCTGGGGGAAAAGGGCTGGGTCCCGTCCCCCTGCCACCAGCACCCGTAGGGTGTCCCTGGGGCCCAGTTCCCGGCTGGGTTCCTTACCCCTGTGGGGTGCAGGACGAGTTGGTAGAAGCTGTTCACCCCCTCCCGGGCCAGCCGGCTGACGTCCTCGGATGGGTCCGAAATGAAAAGGCCCAGCTGGGCCACGTGGTGACCCAACCTGGGCCAGTCGGCTGAGTTCTGAGGGGAGAGAGAAGAGGGGGGGTCCCTCAGCATCCTGGGGCTGAACGTCCCATGCAAAGGGCCGCCGAGGCGGTTTTAAGCTCAGGGGACGGACAGAGACACCTCCTGGGGTGGGGGCGGGTCCGGTCTTGCGAGGAGACAACCCTGAGCAATGGCCCCCACTGAAGGGTCACTCCAGGGGTGGAATAAGGGGATCCACTAACAGCCACTCCCCAGTCCCCAGGCCCAGGTGCAGTCACACAAGAGCTAACCCTGAAAGGCCCAGGGTCGCCCCTCCCAGGGGAAAGGAGAACGTGGATCAGTCCCGGCCCATTCCCGGCTCTGCCTCTGCCTCCCCGGGGGACGCTCCCAGCACCGCGCCCTGCAGCACCAGACCCCACGGCTCCGAGCTCACTTAGGTCAAACCCCAGGAGGGTGGTGGCGACTCGCAGCAGGGCCGTGGTGCTGCCAAGGGCCCTGGCTCGCTCCTGGGGCAGGCGGGAATCCAGCCACGTACTCAGGTGCTGTGGGGGAAAGAGGCAGCTCAGGACCCGTAGGCAGGCGCCGGTTCTGGGCAGAGCCTGGGGCTCCTCTTAGACTGTGTCCTCCCCCCAACCCCCAGACAATGGCCCACGTCCCTCCCCACGGGGCTCACCTCAAGAATTAGCTGGAGCCTGGCAGTGTCTGGGGACTCGGCGAGGAGGATCGCCAGCAGGGTGTGGAGGTTGTCGGGAAGGGCCCGGCTGAGCTCCTGTAAGACAAGGGGGAGACGTCGGTCAGAGGGAGGGTTGGGGTTGGGGAATCCAGGCCACCAGCTGGCTCTGGGGTCCTTCCCTGAGCAGGGTCTGAGCCGCCTTGCAGAGCAGGGGAGAGCCCAGGCTGGGCATGGAAGGGACGACCCCCCCGGGAGAGCAATGGGAATCCTGGAGGGAAGGATCCAAACCTGCAGCTTCTTCCCTCCCTCTGCCCCCCCCCCCTTCTTCCCTCCCTCTGCCCCCCCCCCCCCCCACTCCTCTCTGGAGCTCCAGCCCATACCTGGAGGAGGGCCCAGAGGATGCTTTTGCTCCTGGCTGGGAGAAGGGGGGGGCGTGAGGGAGGGGACGTACCTGCTTCTGGGTGGGCTCCTGCTGCCAGTCCCCAGACACTGAGTGTCTTATTGCAGCCCTCAGCAAGGGGCTCAGGAGCTGGGCCTGCAGGGGAGGCTTCAAGGTACTGGCAGGAGAGAGGGGCAGAGACTTTTAAGTCAGCAGCAGGAGACAGAGACTTTCCTACCCACTTGTCAGGGGATCTGCTCTTGGGGGATAGCAGGGTCGGCGGGGGGGGGGATCAGTACCTGAGGCTGCAGGCGGCACTGAGGCAGTTGGCCAAGACCAGCGGCGGTGGGGAGTCCTCCATGATCTCCTGTGAGACCCCAAGGAGACAAAGGGGCGTGTGAGACTGCGGCCCCCAGCACGTCCCCAAGAGACGCTCACATGGCCAGCACCCCCAGCCAGCAGGATCCAACCCCACTGCCTCCCGCTGCCCTGTAGCCCCCCTGCCCGGCACAGGGGCCCTCCCAGCACCCCCCCTTCCCAAAGCGGGACCAGCTCAATCCTTGTCCCCAGGCTGTCTCCTGCCCCTCACTACCCTGGTGACCAGCCTCTGAATCTCCAGCACCCCCATGGCCCGGGGAGACCCCTCCCTGTCCCAAATCTCCCTTCCTGTCCAGCACCCCAGACCTGCCCCATTTCTGTGTCTCTCCCTCCTCCAGCATCACCCGTCCACCTCCCCCTCCAGAACTCCTGGCCCCGACCCCATCCCATTTCCAGCACCCCCACCCGCAACCATGGCCCAAGCAGACCCCTGTCCACCCCACGTATCCCATCCGCTCCTCCCGGCCGCCGCGACTTGCTCACCACGATCCTGGCCACCACAGTGTCCTTGGTGCAGCGCGGAACCAGGGTGCCCTCGCCCCTTTGGAGGGCGGCGAGGCAGGCGGTGGGGATGGCCAAGAGGAATCGCTGCAGGGCGGCCGGGCTCTGCAACCCCAGAGAGAGTCTGTGAGCCTGGGACCTGCCTGCCCCACTCTGGAGAGCTGCAGGGCTCAGGCCTCCCAGGAGTGGAGGTGGGAGCCTTCGGTGGTCCAAGCACCCCGCACCCCTCAAACTGCTGCCCCAGGCTTGTGGGGGGCCCAACTGGTGCATAACAAGAGCCCCCAGATTGGGGGCCGAGGTCATGCAGGAGAAGGAGCCCCAGGGGGATCCCCAGGGACAAGCCCCTCGCAGGGGGGGACGTGCTGGGAAGGGGCCGGACAATCTCGGGTCCCACCCAGGTGGAGAAAGTTCGTACCGTGTCCCGGGTGCGGAGCTGTTCTTCAATATCATAAAGTAGGACTTCCTCCACCCTGGAGTCCATCCGCTCCCGGCAGCGCTCCGGTGAGGCCCAGGGGGACTCTGTGAGGGAGGGAAGGGAACAGGGTGACTCCAGTGGCCAGCAGGGGTCACGCGCCCCCCCATGTTAGGGACACAGCACAGATTGGGCCCCACACGCCCCTCGCAGGGATCCATCCCCCTTCCACCCTCACATCTTCCAACACCCTCAGCAGAGCCCCCCACCAGGAAAAACAGGGAACCCGGTAGCAGCAACCCCCACCCCCATCTGTTGCCCTGGCTGCAGGGCAGCAGTGTGAGGCTGCAGGATTCAGTGGGGTGGGGTTCGCAGGGCTCAGGCCAGACACTGGGGCTGCCCTCCCCGGCCCCTCCTGGGTACCAGATGAGCCCCTGGGTCCAGGATGTTCACGGCCCCTCACCTGGACCAGAGAAGCTGCGGGAGGTGGCCCAGCTGCAGCTGGAGGCCCAGGCGCTGCTGCTGACCGACCTGGACCCACAGCTGCAGGGGCTGGTGCGGAGAGCGATGGGCTGCGGGCTCCCGGAGACTGGCACTTCCCCGGGGGCAGAGCAGGGCGATGCCCCCTGGTGGTAATGGGGGCTGGGCTCCTGGGGCAGGTGTCTCTCTCCACAGAGGAGGCCCCAGAGCCACCATACCCAGCTCCCCCGCTGGGCTGGGTCCCGCCTTCCCAGCCGCCCCTGGTGCCAGGTCTGGGGGGGCCTGGCTGGAGGGTGTGTCGCTCCGGGCTGGTGGGATTCAGCTTCCCCGCCCGCAGGGACGGAAGAGCTGCTTCCCGACGGCCCTGGGGCCGCCTGCAGGGCCTTCATCCAAAAGCGCCGGAAGCCTCGGGCCATTCTGTAAATGAAGGGAAGCAAAGATGAGCTTGGGGTGCAGGCTTGAAGACTTAAATCCAGGGGTTCCAGCTTCCCAAAGCTACTGCCCCCCAGCCCCCAAATGGCCCCCTTGATCACTGGCTCCGTCTTGCACAAGACCTCCAAGAGCCTTAGTCGCCTGCCCATCAACAGCCCCCGCTCAGCCAATCAGGGGAGAGTCTAAGGTGTGGGGGGCATGGAACGTTCTCCCCAAAGACACCGGCAGAGACCTGTTCCAGACCCACCTCCCCAGTCCCCACAACACAGAAGAGGCAAGAACAGAGGAGAAATGTGGGTGGGATGGAGGAAAAGGGAAACCAAATAGGAGAAAGCCCCACGGCCCCAGTGGCGCTAAGGACGCCGCCCAGGTGAGGAATCACTTTCTGGCCCTTGACCGAGGGCTGGCCCTGCCAGGAACCCAGCCAGTCCCGGGAGGGATCCAAACCCCTGGGGGCTCTTACCTTCTTCCGAAAGCTGTCGGGATGTGGATCTCATAGTGCGCAAAGGAACTGTGAGGAGGAGACGCACCAGAGCTAAAGCAACCGGGGTCTCCAAAGTCCCCTGGGCCCGCGCCCCCTTTTATCAGCCTGAGACCTGGGTCTCTCTGTGAGGTCACCACCTCCCCACCTGCGCTTTGCCTTATATGCTGAGGCTGCCCAAAGCTACCGTGATGTCACTGCCCCTCCCCCCCTCCACCCCTTTGCCTTATATGCTGAGGGCTGCCCAAAGCCACTGTGAGGTCACGGCCCCCCCCAGCTCACCCCTGCCAGGGAAATGTCCTGCCTCTGGCCACCCCCCGGGAAGTTTGAGCCATTCCTAGGAGTCCCCCCCACTCCCTCCCCAACAGTGCATCCTGCAGCCAGCAGCTCCAGTAGCACCCCATACATAGTTCCCTGCCCTACACTGTAGGCTTCTTGCGCAGGAACTCTTTTACGCGGGAGTTCTTGAGCAAAAGGTCGTATGCAAGACCATCTCCTCCGTGCCATGTGCAAGAGGGCCTCCACCCTGCCATGTGCTTTTGCACAAGAGTGTCCATGGCAGGGTGAACACTCTTTTGCACAAGAAAGCTCTGCTGTCCAGTTTAGCTATAAGAGTTTCTTGCTCAAGAAACCCTTGGTGTCCATCCATGCTGCTTTCTTGCACAACAGCTCTTGCACAAAGGGGGCTTATTCCTTGCGGGGAGAGGAATAACTCTTGTGCAAGAAGCCCTGTTTTCTGATGCTCCACAGTTGCTCTTGTGTAAAAAGCCTGCAGTGTAGACGTGGGTTTGGTGTCACCCAGCACTGGACTTTCTGGCCAGGAGCAAGAGTTAGAGCCTCCCACCCGCCCCGCTGCCTCTCACGGGCTCCCGTCCGGCCCAGGCCCTTGTTTTAACCCAACGCGTCCCAGCAAGGCCTCTGGCCTGCGCTAGACCCATTGACACGCGGACAATACACCACTGCCCTGGGGCACCTGTGTCTGTGGGGACTCGGACTCACACCTGAACACGGGGCCTGATTTCTCACAGGACTTTGGCTCTTTCCTGGCCAGGCCCTGGGGCTGGTCCCACCTTTGTCTGGCAGGGACCGAAACTGTCTTTCCTGGGAGGCCCTGTAGTGCAGGCACCTTCTTCTCCCCCTGGGCTCGCTCAGGAGCTCAGGAAAAGCCATTTTTCTACAGCTCACAAGGCAGTAGGGGGCTCCTGGTTGCTCCAGCACCAATCCCTCAGCTTCTCTTTCAGCAGGGGTCAGGCCTGGATGGTCTAGTCCCCTCTGAGACTCACTGTTGCTGGCTCACCCCCTGTCCTGCTCGTGGCTCTGTTGTCCCCTCTCCCCACAGTTCCCCCAACCTCTAAATGCTCGTCATGTCAGTTCCCGCTTCTCTGCACCCGTGGCCAGGCCGTGCATGGCTCTGGTGGGCTGCTTTGCTGCCCTCAGCCCATCAGTAGCCTGCTCCCCAATTTGCAGTCCCCTCCCATCATGCTTGGGGTTTCATGGTACCGGCGGGAAGATAGGGTCAGGCCAGGAGGGTTAATTTGATGTTGCAGCGGCAGGGGAAGGGGGGGGTGGCGCAGAGGAGCTGTCAGTACATTATGCCAAGCAGGGGAGTCTCCATCTGCGGTGAGCAGAAAGGGGGTCTATGACCCATACCAGTGGCCCCAGGACCACACAGGAGAAGAGTCCTTCTGCAAAAGGGAGACGTTTATTGGGTCTGCGAGGGCAGCCGTAGGGGGGTGTTGTGAGTGTGCCCCTCGACTCCCTCTGGGCAGCAACACCGGTCGGGCTCAGAACTGGACACAAGACAGGACCACGGCACCGTCCATCTCCAGTGTATGGATCTGCTGGAAGCCGTGGCAGAGATGAATTGCAGAACGGCTGCCCACTGGCAAAGACCTTGAAGCGCTGCTTCCTGCAGCCGATGGAGAGGAACCCACTCCTTCTGGGGGGAGGAGCAGCCATGAGAGGTACCCACTCAGACCGGTCAGACTGCATGACGTCGTGGAACCAGCGCTGCCTAGGTGGGGTTCTAGCGCTCCCCAGTCTGCTTCTGTGCCCGAGTTTCCCCCTCTGCCCCATGGGCTTACAATAAAGTGCTTTACAAACACTCTCGGTGTCATCGACATTTTATGAAGGGGGAAACTGAGGCATGGAGTGTCATCTAATTTATACAGCCAAGTGCTCTTGCTACTTGGCCCCACTACCTCTCCATTCCCCTGCTTCCACCTGATGTCAAATACACTCAGCTTGTACTACTTCTTCCTTCCTGTGCTGAAGCCAAGCAGCTCAGGATGGGGAGGAGACATGAGGGAGACCCCAGCTTCTTCCTCTCTCTCTCTCACACACACACACGCACGCACACACATATATTACTTTGGAAAATGCCAGGCGTGAGCTAGAGGAGACTCCCCATTAACTGTTAGCACTATAGGGCATAGGATACATACATAAACCATTTAGAGTCCATTTAGCAGAGGGCAACAATATACCCCACACACATGTAGTTCGCCCTCCTTTTCCAAATGCCCCAACTCTTAAACTACTGGAGACTACCCATTAGCTGTTAGTTCTACAGGAACTTTGACACGCACATGCAGTTCTGATGCCATCCAGCACAGGGCAACAGAATGCATAGAAAAACAGTTGTGGATGGAAATAAAAAGCTGATTGAAGTTTTTCTACAATATTTTCCCAACATTTCTAAAGCAAAAATGGTTTAATTTCAATGAAATCTTTTCCCCCCCCACACACTTCAGGTGCAATAATCTTCTTGGGCATTCCACAAAATAGTTTAGCATTGAAAGGCGATCTTTTCTTGTGCTTCGAGGTGACAATTTTGATTTGGGTGTCAAAATCCAAAAGTGGCAGGAAAACGTCTCTTGGAAACTAAACCTCACAAAAGCCGTTTGTGTCTCTTAACTGACCATTTTGTCTCATTTCATTTGCAAAATACTCAAAACAAAGGAAAATGTCGAACGGGAGTTCAGGTGGGATGATATGGCTGGTGCCTCCCGCCAGAGCAACCCCCACCCAGTGAGTGCAGAGGGAGGCAACATCACTAACCAGCAGGGACAAACCACATTCAGCATCATAAAAGATACCCCTTGAGAAAAATCTACTAGGAGCAGGTTTTAGTGACTGGCTGCCGGGTCAGCACAGGGGCAGGGAATTCCAGAGGAAACTTGCCCCGCAGAAGGGTTTGGGCTTCCCCCTCTGAAAGAGCCACTTTCCTGCCCTGAAAGACATTTCCAGGCTCAGCCATGCTGGGCAAATTCCAGGAGAGGGACAGAGAGACCAAGCGCCTCACTGGACAAGCCCGTCCCTCTGTTGGGTCATCATATTTCCTTTGACATCCGCTGCCATGGTGATCACACTCAGACAGGGGGGATCCAGCTCAGGACCCACCTTTCCCCAAATAGAGTCTCCAGAATGGACAAACACTCCAGGAGCATTTCCCTGGTGAGGGAGACACAGCGGGTGCTGGAGTCACCATCTTGGCCATAAATACACAGAGACCAGAGGAGACACAGGCCTGCCCCAGGCCCCTAAAAAGACTCGGGATCCCTCGTTCTCCATGTCCACTCAAGGCAGAACAAGACATGCGGGACTTAATCTGCAGCCAAAAAATGTAGCTGACGTAGTTAAGCTCTGCAGTAGCTTCCTGGGAAGGTTCTAGACTTGGGGTTCCCAGGTGTCCAGTTTTGAAACGAACAGTCCAGTATTTGAGCTTTCTGTTCGGGAAAAAAATGGAGAAAATATAATTGAGCAGATAGACCTGTCCAGTATTTTCTCAATCAGATGTAATGTAGATTGTGATGTCATGTCAAGTGTGTCCAGTATTTTTCCTGAAACCATCTGGCAACCCTATCTAAACTCCCCATCTTCAGAGGCTGTTCTAAGCAGGTAGAACAAATCCCTGTCAGGGATGATCCAGGTTTACTAGGTCCTGCCCCAGAACTCAGGGCTGGACTTGGTGAGAAATTTAGGCCCCTTCCAGTCTGTGGCTGGGGAATTCTGTGCCAAAAAATTCAACATTCTGCAGGCAATATCTGAAGATTCTGCAGATTTGATTTGTCAGCTGAACACAACACAATCCTGCCAGTTACAGTGATTTGGGAACAATATTTCACAATATCTCTCGGCCAGCATGTCTGTAACAACAGAGACTAAATGAATAAAGATTCTGCTGCTTGTTTTGACTAATTGATTCCTTTCGAGACACATTGACACAGAAGTGTGTGGAGTTCATTTCCACGGCACCGAGGCCTGTGTTTCCCGCCCCGGTGGGAAGCCGTGCACAGGCTGGAGGAGCTCCGGGTGAGGGAAGGAGCCGGGGAGTGAACTTAGAGGATTCTGCTTTTGAGCGGAAGGTTTAATTTCAGGGGGGTGTTGTTCAGGTGTTGTGAAGCCACCCCAAGGCTGACCCAAACCTCTTCCATTGAGTCAGACACCTCGGCTTCTGTCCCCCCACCCTCACCCCCATGGGTCTCTGGAGCCCCTCCCCCACTCCCAGCTCAGAGCTCTCGCCTGTCCCCCTGTGTTAGCACCAGGGCTCAAAATGCTCCCTCAGAGCTGAGTCCACAGCCCAGGGCTGCAGGGGCTTAGGGCGATTCACTCAAAGCTTCCCCCTCCCCCAAACGCTCCCCATCAAACCCCTCCCCCCTCCACACTGGGAAGAGGCTGGACCTTGGGGGGGCTTGGTCCCTGCTGTGCTCACACAAGGCCAATTTCTGCCCAGGCAGGTGACTCCCCACTGGCCCAGACCACCCAGGGCAGGGAGGAGAGGAGAGATGTCCTGGAGGCCAAATTTAGGCTGCTAGGAAAGAGACTGAAATCCAGGACCTCTATGGTGGCATTCTCGGAAATGCTTCCAGTTCCACGCACAGGGCCAGGTAGGCAGGCAGAGCTTCAGAGTCTCAATGCGTGGATGAGACGATGGTGTAGGGAAGAGGGGTTGGGATTTATTAGGAACTGGAGACACTTTTGGGAGAGGGGGAGCCTATACGGGAAGGATGGGCTTCACCTAAACCAGGGTGGAACCAGACTGCTGGCACTAAACATTAAAAAGGCCGTAGAGCAGTTTTTAAACTAAGAGATGGGGGAAAGCCGATTGGTGCGGAGATGCACGTAAATCGGAGGGAGACTTCTCTTAGAGGAGAATCCATTGATAGAGATTCTCTAAGCTGTAGTCAGAAAGAGAGGAGGGGAGAGGGTAAACCATGGGCCAGAGCAGACAAACAACTGCATACAAAGGAATCCAATGCACCAGGAAAGGGCAGACAAATAAGCAGTGGCAAATTTTTAAAGTGCTTCTATCCAAATGCTAGGAGTCTGACTAATAAGATGACTAATACTAGAGTACCTAGTATTAAATGAGGAGATTGACATAATAGGCATCACTGAAACCTGGTGGAATGAGGAAAATCTGTGGGACACAATCATACCGGGATATAAAATATATCGAAAGGATAGAGCAGGCCGGGTGGGTGGCGGAGTGGCACTGTATGTGAAAGATAATGTAGAATCAAATGAAATAAAAATATTAAGTGAATCAACATGTTCAATAGAGTCGCTATGGATAGAAATTCCATACTCCACTAATAAGAAATTAGCAGTAGGGATATGTTACCGACCACCTGACCTGGACATCGATACTGACATTGAAATGCTGAGGGAGATTATAGAGGCTACCAAAATAAAGAACTCTATAATAATGGGGGATTTTAATTATCCCCATATTGACTGGGTACATGTCACCTCAGGAAGAGAAGCAGAGAGAAAATTTCTCAATGGCCTAAATGACTGCTTCTTGGAGCAGCAGGTACAGGAACCCACAAGGGGAGAGGCAATTCTCGATTTAGTCCTGAGTGGAGCGCAGGATCAGGTCCAGGAAATAACCGTTACAGGACCGCTTGGGAATAGTAACCATAATATAATAACATTCAACATTCCTGTGGTGGGTAGAACACCTCAGCAGTCCAGCACCCTGGCATTTAATTTCAAAAAGGGGAATTACACAAAAATGAGGAGGCTAGTTAAACACAAATTAAAAGGCACAGTGACTAGAGCCAAATCCCTGCAAGCTGCATGGAAACTTTTTCAAGACACCATAAGAGAGGCCCAACTTAAATGTATACCCCAAATTAAAAAACATAGCAAGAGACCAAAAAAGAGTCACCGTGGCTTAACCCCCATGTCAAAGAAGCCGTGAGGGACAAAAAGGCATCTTTTAAGAAGTGGAAGTCCAATCCTAGTGAGATAAATAGAAAGGAACACAAACACTGTCAAATCAAGTGTCAAAATGTAATAAGAAAAGCAAAAAAAGATTTTGAGGAACAGCTAGCCAAAAACTCAAAAAGAAATAACAAAATGTTTTTTAAGTACATTAGAAGCAGGAAGCCTGCTAAAAAACCTGTGGGTCCCCTAGACGATCGAACTATAAAAGACGCAATCAAGGACGATAAAGCCATTGCGGAGAAACAAAATGATTTCTTTGCTTCAGTCTTCACAGCTGAGGACGTTGGGGAGATTCCCAAATCTGCACCGTCCTTTGTGGGTGATGAATGTGAGGAACTGTCCCGGATTGAAGTGTCATTAGAGGAGGTTTTGGAAGCAATAGAAAAACTTCACGTTAACAAATCTCCGGGACCGGATGGCATTCATCCAAGGGTTCTAAAAGAACTCAAATGGGAAATTGCTGAATATTATCTGTGGTTTGTAACCTATCCCTTAAATCGGCTTCCGTACCTAATGACCAGAAGGTAGCCAATGTGACACCAATATTTAAAAAGGGCTCTAGAGGTGATCCTGGCAATTACAGACCGGTAAGTCTAACTTCAGTACCGGGCAAATTAGTCGAAACAATAGTAAAGGATAAAATTGTGAAGCATGTAGAAGAACATAATTTGTTGGACAAAAGTCAACATGGTTTCTGTAAAGGGAAATCCTGTCTCACTAATCTATTCGAGTTCTTTGAAGGGGTTAACAAACATGCGGACAAGGGGGATCCAGTAGATAGAGTATACTTCGATTTTCAGAAAGCCTTTGACAAGGTCCCTCACCAAAGGCTCTTGTGTAAATTACATGGCCATGGGATAAGAGGGAAGGTCCTTTCTTGGATTGAGAACTGGTTAAAAGACAGGAAACAAAGGGTAGGAATAAATGGTAAATTTTCAGAATGGAGAGGGGTAACTAGTGGTGTCCCCCAAGGGTCGGTCCTAGGACCAATCCTGTTCAACTTATTCATAAATGATCTGGAGAAAGGGGTAAGCAGTGAGAAAGTGGTAAAGCTTGCAGATGATACCAAACTGTTTAGGATAGTCAAGACAGAAGCAGACTGTGAGGGACTCCGAGAAGATCTCACCAAACTGAGTGATTGGGCAACAAAATCGCAAATGAACTTTAATGTGGATAAGTGTAAAGTAATGCACATCCGGAAAAATAACCCCAACTATACGTACAGTATGATGGGGGCTAATTTGGCTACGACAAATCAGGAAAGAGATCTAGGAGTTATCGTGGACAGTTCTCTGAAAACTTCCACGCAGTGTGCAGCGGCAGTCAAAAAGGCAAATAGTATGCTAGGAATTATTAAGAAAGGGATGGAAAATAAGACCCGGAATATCTTCCTGCCCCTGTATAAAACTATGGTACGCCCACATCTTGAATACTGTGTACAGATGTGGTCTCCTCAGCTCCAAAAAGATATTTTGGCCTTGGAAAGGGTTCAGAAAAGGGCAACTAAAATGATTAGGGGTTTGGAACAGGTCCCATATGAGGAGAGGTTAAAGCGACTGGGACCTTTCAGTTTAGAAAAGAGGAGACTGAGGGGGGATATGATAGAGGTATATAAAATCATGAGTGGTGTGGAGAGGGCCGATAAAGAAAAGTTATTTATTAGTTTCCTAAATAGAAGAACTAGAGGACACCAAATGAAATTAATGGGTAGCAGGTTTAAAACTAATAAAAGAAAGTTCTTCTTCACACAGCGTGTAGTCAGCCTGTGGAGCTCCTTGCCAGAGGAGGCTGTGAAGGCTAGGACTATAATAGAGTTTAAAGAGAAGCTAGATAATTTCATGGAGGTTAGGTCCATAAAAGGCTATTAGCCAGGGGATAAAATGGTGTCCTTGGCCTCTGTTTGTCAGAGGCTGGAGAGGGATGGCAGACAAATGGCTTGATCATTGTCTTCGGTCCACCCTCTCTGGGGCACCTGGTGCTGGCCACTGTCGGCAGACAGGATACTGGGCTAGATGGACGTTTGGTCTGACCCACTACGGCCATTCTTATGTTCTTATGTTCTTAACACTCATATTATAGGAACTCTTGTATGTTTACAAATATAGTTGATTAATTCATTTAGCACCATCACAACCGCCCCCAAATTAAGTCGATTACAGTGAGCAATATACAACTCTGTCTGCTGAATATCTTACAAATCTAAGGAAAGCAGGAGCAAATTGTAGTGACACAAACACCCCCAGAATTTCTCTCCACTTCCAGCTAACTATATGGGAAGCGGTCCTTTAGCTCCTCCTTTTATCAGTGACAGAAATTCATACGTTATCACATGCCATTTCTCCCTCTTGTTATCTGCTAATTTCTGAATACCCGCCCCCCCGCATATCTCCTTTAAATTGACGTTGTAACTTTTCTTTCCTAGAAGTCTCCTCTCATTTAATACTAGGAATCACCATTCCTTCTCTCCTGGGCCCAGTGGCGGTGAGTTCCCTTTTGGCCAGAAAAGGTAAGAGTTGCATTCATCACTGTTCACCACAGCCCAGACAGATGGAGACAACCACTCGTAAAATTACTGTAAGGCCTTGACTCCCTTCGGGACTAAAATCCTGCAAAGGACAACTGCTGGTAGGACAATGCTCAGCCGACCAATAGCAAGCACCAGTGTAGATGTGGCAAATAATGTATCAGTGAGGAATGTAAATGATAGTAATTAACGTAATGCCATGCGGAAAGCTGGTAACGGGGGTGTCGACATAGTGACAGAGCTAGTGCACACCTGTGTCTTTTCTCTGAAGCTTTTACCATTCAGTTGACTTTCTCAAAGCATCCCACGCATCCACTGGGCAAACGCAGCAGCATGGGTGGCGGGTAACGAAGGCAAGGAAAGGCGCTGCCTTCCCAGAATTGCGCATGCTCTAGCTAACTATGTGGCTGTACAGCCTTATGGCCAATGAGGGGGTCTGAAGCCATGGTGTGGCAGCCGGGTCCTCTAGCTGGCAGGGAAGACTGGGGCTGAGGTGCGGCTGCCCACTCTTAATTTGGGGGGGGTTGTGATGGTGCTAAATGTATTAATAAACTATATTTGTAAACATACAAGAGTTCCTATAATATGAGTGTTGAAACTGTGCACCACAAGGTTCCCAAACACAGCATAATTGACTACTGGGCCTGATCGTGGAAAAAGGGGCCTTTCAATCCTAAGCCCTAGTCTATACAAGGGAGTTATTTTGAAATAACCCCCCTTATTTTGAAATAAAACGCGGAGCATCCACATTACTAAGCCCGTTATTTTGAAATTGCTAATAAAGTGGGCATATAAATATTCCGTGCTTCATTAGCATAAACATATCGGCCATTTTTTTGAATGCCCCCCGCACCACCGGCAGCCTAGACGTGCATCTTTCGAAAAATTAACCGTTTTTCGAAAGATCCCTTATCCCTCATACAAGGAGGTTTACAGATCTTTTGAAAAGGGTTTTATTTCTCGAAAGATGCGTGTCTTGTCTCAGGCATCCTCCTGCTGTGACGTGGGGGGGGGTTTCAGAAATGGGGGGCAGTGTCTTAGGGGGTTTTCCTTTTATTTTTCCTGCAAACTTTTGGACAGCAAGTTCCAGCCCAGAACACTGGTTGGCGTCCCTTCGCGTTCTGAAAACAAAGTCGTCTGGAAATTCCAGGATTTGTTCCCCGACTTGTTCCCATGTTAGGGGCTGGAGGCAGCAGCAGGAGTGACATCGAGGGGGCTGGTTCCCTTTGCGTGAGAGGTCCCCCTCTAGCTCCTTGGCCCTGCTGGTGACAAGCCCCGATGGCTCCTTGGCTCTGAGTGGCTGTTTGGAGGTTGTGGGAGGAAGAAGCATCTGAATCATCCAATAAGGCTCCTGCAGGCTGTGAGACTCAGCCAATGGGAGCCCTGGCATCTCATTATTCATTGATGTGGGGTCTGGCCAGCTCACAGTCCGGGGAGCGAGTGTCTCACCAGACCCACGGACACCTGCCCTGATCTGTGTCTGCCCCCAGAACAGCAGCTCCAGGCTGCTCCCAGGTGTCACTGGGGATCACAGCATCCTGGCTGCAGGGAAAAGCTCTTAAAGCCCGTCAGGGGAAAATGCCCATTGACCCCTAGGAGGCTGCAGGTGCCTGGTGGAGGACAAAGGGCGGGATGGAAGATTCGCCCCTGGGCAGCAGTGCAGGGATAATCACAGTGAGCCCTTTGCAATCAGAAGGGGAGCCAGCCAAATTGCCTGGCCCCACACGCAACGTGTGTGTGGGGGGGACGGCAGGAGGAGCTGACTCCATATTCTGGGGAGGGACGGGACCTCAGAGGGAAGGGGCAGGACTAAAGCAGCCAGGCCCCAGGGTCACCTGACCGGCCCAGGTCTCCCTCCCTCGGCTGGTCCTAGAGCTGTCCAGAGCAGGAGGCACAGGGCTCTGGAGCACAATACAATGCTCAGCGCTGTCTCCCCAGAGCGTCTCCCCTCTTCCCCCTCCCCCGCCTTCTGCCCCTCCCCCCGTCTAGCACCAGTCGCCCTGTCTGGAGCAGCCGCCAGTCGCTCTCTAGTCCTGCAGGGTCTGGCCCCCAGCCTGGCTCTGAGCATGTCGGGGGATGGGGAACCCCCCTGCCCTGGGTGGTCTGGGCCAGTGGGGAGTCACCTGCCTGGGCAGAAATTGGCCTTGTGTGAGCGCAGCAGGGACCAACCCCCCAAGGCCCAGCCTGTTCCCAGTGTGGAGGGGGGAGGGGTGTGATGGGGAGCGTTTGGGGGAGGGGGAAGCCTTGAGTGAATCGCCCTAAGCCCCTGCAGCCCTGGGCTGTGGGCTCAGCTCTGAGGGAGCATTGTCAGCCCTGGCGCTCACACAGGGGGACAGGCCACAGCACTGAGCCGGGAGTGGGGGAGGGGCTCCAGAGACCCACGGGGGTGAGGGTGGGGGGACAGGAGCCGAGGTGTCTGACTCAGTGGCAGAGGTTTGGGTCAGCCTTGGGGGAGGCTTCCCAACACCTGAACAACACCCCCCTGAAATTAAACCTTCCCCTCAAAAGTAACATCCTCTAAGTTCACTCCCAGGCGTCTTCCCTCACCCTGAGCTCCTCCAGCCTGTGCACGGCTTCCCACCGGGGCGGGAAACACAGGCCTCAGTGCTGTGGAAATGACCTCCACCCACTTCTGTATTCATGTGTCTGCTAAGGAATCGATTAGTCAAAACAAGCAGCAGAATCTTTATTTATTTAGTCTCTCTTGTTACAGACGTGCTGGCCGAGAGATATTGTGAAATATTGGACCCAAATCGCTGTAACTGGACAAGAATGTATTGTGTTCAGTTGACAAATAAACTATGCCGAATCTTCAGATATTGCCTGCAGAATGTTTAATTTTTTAGCCCAGAATTCCCCTGCCACGTCCCTCAGATACCTTGGTAGCTGCCTCGTCTCTAAGCTGGGCAGCCTGATGCTTTTAGTTGCTCCTCATATGGACGCATTGCATGGTCTTTGTTATCCCTGGCCCCTGGCTCTGAATGTTTTCTAGTTCCTCCAGGGCCCTTTACGCGAAGTCACCAGCCTCTAGATCCTGAAGAGCCCATGCTCAGAGGGTCACTAATATTGCCCTTCCCGATCGAGGGTCACGTATCCAGCCCTGGATTGGGACTCAACAGACGTGGGTCTACCACTTTCCAGAGGGGTGACTTTGGGCAAGACACCGCCCCTCTCCGTGTCTCATTTTCCTCATCTGCAGAATGAGGATAATGAACCTTCTCTCCTTTGGAAAGTAGGTTGAGTTCTGATGATGAGACAAGCTAGAGGCACTTTGCCAATGTATCAACTGTCGTTAATGTGGGGGAAGGAAAAAACTCCCAGGGAGTCGGTCCTACCCGTGCGGAAGAGTTTTCTAGCAGGAGCTGATACCAGATCCCGACCTACATGACAGTCTAGGAAGAGAAGGGTGCTTTATAGTGTCCACGCTAGGACTTAGACCAGTCCCGTTAACAATCCGCCCCCCCCCCCAACGCCCTTGTTACAGTGGCCTAATGTCTCAGGTGTTGGGGGAGGGGCAACTTTTATTAATCCACGAATGGGCTTGTCTGGCCTTACACTCTGCTAAGAACTGACAAGCTGGGTGGGGCCGAGGGAGAAGCCCCTGGGGCGTTACTGCCCAGCCCGCTTGGCCCCAGACCCAGCTGCCATTCAGTGGGGCTCCAGGGGAACCCCTCAAACGTGCAGAGGGGCCGGCCAGGGCCAGGACACCAGCCTTGCAGGGGAGGGGTGGGTGTAGCAGTGACATCACAAAGGCCTGTGGCAGGACCTCAGCCTATTGGGGGACAGGGATGACCTGACAGAGAGACCCTGACAACAGCCAATCAGGACAGAGGCACAAGGGCAGGGCAAGCTGGGAGATTCCCGCGCTTTGGCAGCAGGGCGGCCCCTTCCCAGGGTCTCTGCGGGGACCAGATGGAGAATTGGGACCGAGGGGCGAGGGCAAGAGGATCCTCGTCAGTGTTTTCTCCTTCCCTGCGGCTGGTGGCGTCAGACCCGGTGAGACGGTCGAAGCCTCCGAGAGGTATGGAGCCTGCTCAGTTTGGTTCCCCCTTGTCCCCTCCCCTCCCTCTGTCATGCCTTCTTCTGCATCTTTCCCCCCTTTCCCTGCCCCACCAAGCAGGGTGGGTGGGTGTTGGGGGGCTGGGGCGGTCGGAGGCCTCACTCAGAGCTGGGCTGGCAGAGCGCTGTGAGCCGGATGCGACCTGGCCCGTCCTTTTGCACATCTGTTGAACCCTCTCCCCTCCCCCCGCTGCCTCCGAGCTCCCAGTCTCGCTGCGGATTGGTGGAGTGGGTGGTTACTGACAGGGGAGTCTCTTTAAATCTGTTCTAGGTGATTCATTATTAATGGTTCCCAGCCGTGCTGGAAGGGCCTAACACGTGGGGTTCTGCAGGGGTCTGTTCTGGGACGGTTCTGTTCAATCTTCATCAGTGATTTAGATATTGGCATAGAGAGGGCGCTTATTAAGTTTGCAGATGATACGAAGCTGGGAGGGGTGGCAAGTGCTTTGGAGGAAAGGTCAGAATTCAAAGTGATCTGGACAAACTGGAAAAACGGTCTGAGGTAAATAGGATGAAGTTTAATAAAGACAAATGCAAAGTGCTCCACTTCGGAAGGGACAATCCACTTCACACACACAGAATGGGAAGGGATTCTCTAGGAAGGAGTCCTGCAGAAAGGGATCTAGGGGTCAGAGTGGACCACAAGCTAAATAGGAGTCAAAAGTGTGACACTTGCAAAAAAAAAAGCAACCTTGATTCTGGGAGACACTAACAGGAGTGTGGTGAGCAAGACACGAGAAGTCATTCTTCCGCTCTCCTCTGCACTGCTTAGGCCTCACTTGGAGTCTTGTCTCCAGTTCTGGGCACCATGTTTCTGGAATGAATTGGAGAAATTGGAGAAGGCCTGGAGAAGAGCAAGGAAAATGTGGAACAGTTTAGAAAAGATGAGAATGAAAGAACTGGGCTTGTTTAGTCTGGAAAGGAGAAGACTGAGAGGGGACATGAGAGCGGTTTTCACGTACCTAAAAGGGTGTCACAAGGAGGAGGGAGACAAACTGTTTTCCTTGGCCTCTGAGGACAGGACAAGAAGCCAAGGGCTTAAACCGCAGCAAGGGAGGTTTAGGTTGGACATTAGAAAAATGTTTCTGGCTGTCAGAAAAACTTCCTGTCAGGGTGGTGAAACACTGGAAGAAATTGCCTGGGGAGGTTACGGAATCTCCATCACTGGAGATATTTCAGAGCAGGTTGCACAGACACCTGTCAGAGATGATCTAGAACAGTGGTCCCCAACCTTTTGGGGCTGCGCGTGTGCCAGGCGCCGGGGGCGGGGCCCTGCATCCGGGGCGGGGCCATGCGTGCGTTGCGAGCAGGGCCGTCTCTAGGTTCTTTACCGTCCCAAGCAAAAAAATTTTTGTCCACACACCGCCCCCCTCCCTCACCTTGCACACTACTTCAGGACAGGCACTGAAGAGGAAAGCACCCCTTTCACCTTGCAGCTCTTTAACTCCCACCATGCCCTCCAGCCAAATCCAGCCTACGTCTTGTCTCCCCTCCACACACATCCCTGTCCACACACTTCCCGACCCCGCCCCACTCACCCACCCACCCACCCACCCACCCTCCAAACTCAGTTTCTACCTCCTCTCCCCACCCAGGCAAACTCTACCCCTCAGTGACTGGACGCAGTCTGCCCCCAATTCTATCCTCCACGTGATCCACCCTGCGCCCTCTCTTCCCTCCAGCCAAATCCCATCACTCCTCTCCCCTTCCCTCCCCACTGGACCAGTCCCCACCCCTCTCCCACTTCCCCCCACTGACCGAACTCCGTCTCGTTTCCCGCTCCCCACCAAACCCTCATGTTCCCTCCTCCCAGCACGTGCAGAAACATCGGAGGACCCTGAGGAAGGGGTGAAAGTGGCACAGGTCCCCCTGGGGATGCACATGGACACAGCTGGGAAAAATAAAGGGCAAGGCCAGGGACACCTCTTCCCCCCTCCCCCCAAATCTCTGAGCTGGGGCAGGCAAGGCCCCCTCCAGCAGTTCCTCATCGCAAGACCAAGCAGATCAGGTTGCTGTGCCCCCCTACACGTGGGGCTGAGCTGGCTGGTGCCAGTCAGAGGAGCGCAAACTATCCCCAGGCGCCCGAGTCTGCTTCATGGACGGGAGGCTCCTTTGGGCATTTCCCGCTCCGCTGCTGGTGGGTGCTGGGCACCGGAAGCTGTGCCAGGAAGGCGACTGGAGCGGCGAGTGGCCAGCGCTCCTGCCGGGGCCGCCCCGCCACGACGCCCTCTCGCGCTAACTAGAGGGGGCACTTTTCTCCCTGGTGCCGGAGGAAGGCAGCCCCGGAACCATGATGTCATGGCGCCTCAGCCAATCACGGCAGGGCTGCAAGTGCGACCTGCCCCACGCACCCAGCCTGCCGAGGGTGGCTCACTGCTGGCCCATCGCTTGCTCCGCTGCCCCGCCCGTTGCCTTGGGCGGGCACAGGGAGGCCCGCGTCAGGCGCTATGGGTTAGGAATTCAGGAGTTCTCCGGCCAGTGTCTCTCAGGGGCGGCCGGAACGCTGCCCCTGGCAATGTGCCACACCAGGCATGTGCTTGGCTTGCTGGTGCCTAGAGCTGGCACCTGGCGGGTGCACATAAATGCTCCGTTGGAGACCACTGATCTAGATGGTCCTGGGTCCTGCCGCGAGATCAGGGAACTGGACTCGGTGGCTTCCCATGGTCCCTTCCCATTCTACTGTTCTGTGATTCACAGACCAGACGGATCAGTCCCAGAGCAGCAGGGCTGGTGGGGAAGAGGGGGGTGGTCAAGCTGTTTCTCTACCGTACCTATCTCTGGGCAGTTCCTGAGTCTCTCTAAGGGGCAGGGCTGCTCACACACTTGCAGGTGGTGCCCATGAGCAGTGGTTGGGCTGTGGCTGGTTGTACAGCTCTGGGCTGTGATTGTGCAAGTGACCCAAGGTGGTGGCTGGGGGCAGGAAACCAGCCATGCTGGGGGAGGGGACGGTGATGCCACAAAGGCCTGTGTGGGGAAGCAGCTGGGGGGGGCGGTCGGCTGAACTCATGGACATTCCCTGACATCAGCTGCAAGGCAGGGTAGCCTCAGAAACACCTCCCAGCCATTCCTGGCAGTGTGGGGAGCCCCCCAAAGAGGAGGGGCTGGAATCCCTCTGAGACCATCCCCTCGGGGGGTGACCTGGGCCAGCCCTTAGGATGTCCCCTGAGACCTCTCGGCCACCCCCCCCTCCCAGTCTCACTGCTGATTGGCTGAGCAGGGGGCTATGCGGAGGGAAGAGGTTTCCCGGTTTCCCAGCGGTGACCCCGGCTACACTTCCTTTGCAGGCTCCGCACGGGCGGGGTCTGGCCTCGGGCCGGCCCTGCGGGGAGACCTGCGAGCAGAGCTCAACACTGGCGCTCAGACAGCGGGCAGGTGAGCATGGGCGAGTAGGGGGAGGCTGTTTTCCTTCAGAGCTGCTGGTGGGGTCGGGAAAGGGGAGACTGGGGACCCTTGGGCAGAGCTGTGTTGGGCCCTTCCTCCTTCAGGGACAGGGTTGGGAGATGGAAGTGAAATCAGGGCCTGGCTGGCTCTGGGAACAAGAACCTCAAATCCAACCCCCCCCCCCACAACTTCCCTCTCCCCCACCATGGGATCCATCCACATTGTCCTAGTCTGGAGAGACAAGGCCCTTCCTAAGAGCCGTGCCCAATGGATCCGACTCGCTCCCCAGAGCACCAGGGCCCAGCCCCGGGGATGGGGATGGGGGCTCGTTGGCACAGGCTGGGTACGGGTCTATTGACCTGCCCCACCTCTCTCCCCCGCAGCGTGTCAGCTCCTGCATCGCGCCCAGAGTGTCCCAAGGGAGAGCCAAGGCCCCAGGGAGCAGCAGAGCCCGGTTGTAATTGCCCCCCGCACCCGGCATTGGAGGTGAGTGTCCTCTGAGCCGGCCCCTGACCCCGGGGTGAGCAGGCGGCTCCCACAGGCCACAGGGCCGGCAGCGGCAGGGCTGCGGGCTGGGAGTGACCCCTGGGGAGGACAGAGTCAGAGCCGGGCCTGAGCCAGACTTGGGCCCAGTTCATCTTCTCCTGGCTCAGGGGAGACCCGGGGACGATAAGGAGCCATGTTCCGGCCCGGGCTCCAGCCAGGTTCCTTTCTGGCCCTGGGCCCCTCCTTGTCCCCCTGGAAGGGTTACCAGATGGGTTGAAAAACATCCCAGACACACGTGATCTCAGAACGGGAAGGGGGGGACTGGCTGGGAGGGGAGTGAGGCTGGCTGATATGGGGCTGGGGGGAACGGAGATGGCGCGGGGAGATCGGGGGCGGGGTACACCAGCCAGCAGGAATCAGGGCTGGCTGGGAGGAGGTCAGGAGGAGCAGGGCTGACGGGGAGAGAACTGGGAGCGGGGAGGGGAGGGAAGGGACCAGCCGGCGGGAAGCAGGGGGCTAGCCGGGATGGAGTTGGGGGAAGCGGGTGTGGCCAAGTGGGGAGCGGCCAGTGGGGAGTGGGGCTGGCCTGGGTGCACGCAGATCCCGGGGTGCTGCCTGTCCCGTGCACGGTCCCGGAGGAGCACGAGCGAGTCCGGCCCCCAGGATTCCATCTCTCCCCGGACCCGCCCCCCTCCTCTCTACTGTGTAGCTACGTACTGCCTGGCTGGTACTGTCCAGTCCAAAACCTTGCAAAACCAGCTGGGGGTGCAAGTCCCCATGGAGGGCCCTGCCCACCGCCCTTTGCCCCAGGAGCTGGGGGTCTCGTTAGCTCCTCTCCCCATTGGCTCCAGAAGAGGGACGTGGGGAGGGAGGCGCCTGGCCCAGGGGGGTTGGGAGCTGGGAGCAGGACACTGATGGGGCCCTGTTTCCTCCCTTCCATCCCAGCTCAGCACAGCCCCCACTAGGGAGCTTGGGGCCCAGCTGGCACTGTCCCTCGGGTGGCCAGCCAAGGACACCGGCCGGCCAGGGAGGGGCCTGACCCCTCTGTCCACTGCTGCTGTGCCGGAGGTGAGGCACCCCGTTGGGCAACGGGCCCCTAGAGCAGAGACACCGGCAGATGCCAGGCCAGGGGTCCTGCGGAAATGACCCCTCCCAGGCTCCCACCCGGCAACGGGAGTAGGGTTACCAGGTGAGTTTAAAAAAAAATATCGGACACACGATTCAGATGAGGGTGGGGGACGGGCGGGAGGGAGTCAGGGGTGGCCGGGAGGTGGGGGGGAAGGGCAGTGCGGCCAGTGGGAAGCAGGCCTGACGGGGGTGGGTGGGCAGTTGGGGACAGCAGGGTTGGCCGGGGGAGATGGGGTGGGGGAACCAGCTGGCGGGATGCAGGGCTGGGGGGGGGGGTTAGGTGCAGCGGGGCTGGCTGGGGGAGATCGGGGGGAGGAGGGGAGAACTAGCCACCGGAAGCAAGGCTGGCGGGGGCAGCGGGGCTGGCCGGGAAAGATCAGGAGGAGACGTGGGGGAGAACCGGCTGGCCGGGAGGGGGTTCGGGGAGCGAATCGGCCGGCGGGGAGTGGGACTTAGCCGGGCATGGGCAGATCCCAGGGCGCTGCCTGTTCCGCGCACGGTCCTGGCGAAGCGCGAGTGAGTTCTGCTGCGGCTCCACAAGGCGCTTGCCCAGCGCTCAGGAGCACAGACAGGGCTTCCCCTCCTCCCCAAGGCGTCACACGCAACCAGAGGCTCCCAGCGCCGATCGCGCCCCCTCCCATCCACTCCCCCTCCCCCGCCAGGCTGCCGTCGGGCGCCCAGCCGGAAAACCAGAAAATACCAGACATTGCTCATGTCCGGTATGTTCTGACTGTTCGTACCGGGCAGAGGCCCAAAAACCGGCCCGTCCGGTAGAATACTGGACACCTGGGAACCCTAAATGGGAGCCCGGTCGCAACACGCCAAAGCCTCTGGGCCCGGCCCCGCGGGAGGGTGAGTCTGCCTCTCCCCTCCCCCGCCCCGCTCCATGTAGGACCAGCCCCTCCCCAGGCACCAAGGCGCCCGCTCTTCTGTGGGGCAGGGATGCGCCCACTGGGACCCAGCCCCAGCCAGGGCCCTGGGGCAGCCGGATGCTGTGGGGGAACAGCTGGCATGGGGCGGGGGGGAGGGAGGTGATAGCAGCTCCTGCAATGATAGGCCAGAGGGGTCTGGCCCTGGGGGGCCCTAGAGAGGCGCCGCCCAGGGCCAAGCTCCCACTGACCCCCCTGGTTCCCGGGGCCCCACGTCTGACAGGCCCTTGCTCTCTTGGGACAGGAGGAGCCCGGCCACGGGGATGCACCACCTCCCCTCCCCCCCCGAGCCTGGCTCCAGGTACCCGCAGCTCGGCAGGGGCTGCTCCAGGGCAGGTGACGCCTGCGGGGAGGGAGCCGCCAGCCGGAGTCAGAGCGTTGGTCGGAGCTTTTCCTGCTCACGCCGGGACTGGAGCCACGGACACGACCCGGACCTGGGCCGGGCGCCAGGGGAGAAGAAGGAGCTGCCCCTCCCCCGCCGGCGGGGCATGGAACTACCCCCCCCATCTCCTGTCCCTGGACAGAGACCTGCACAGCCCAGTGAGTCAGGGCCAGCTTAGGGACTGTAGCCATTGGGCTGCACTGCCCTGGTTAAAGGGGCAAGGTACTGACTATGGCCATTGGGCCATACTGCCTAGAGCAAAGGGGAAAGGTACCGACACTGGCCATTGGGCCACACTGCTCGGACTAAAGGGGCAAGGTACGAACTATGGCCATTGGGCCATACTGCCCAGAGAAAAGGGGCAATGTACTGACACTGGCCATTGGGCCACACTGCCCTTAGAAAGGGTACAGGTACTGACACTGGCCATTGGGCCACACTGCCCTTAGAAAGGGTAAAGGTACTGACACTGGCCATTGGGCCACACTGCCAATAGAAAACAGGCAAGGTACTGACACTGGCCATTGGGCCATACTGCCCTTAGAAAAGGGGCAAGGTACTGACACTGGCCATTGGGCCATACTGCCCTTAGAAAAGGGGCAAGGTACTGACACTGGCCATTGGGCCATACTGCCCTTAGAAAAGGGGCAAGGTACTGACAGTGGCCATTGGGCCAAACTGCCCTGAGAAAAGGGGCCAGTTACAGACTCCAGCCACTAGGCTGCCTTGCCCGAAGACAAATTCTTCGAGAGGGAAGCTGGGAGCCCGCAGGCTTTGTGGCGGGAGAAGCTGCCGTCACCTCGGAACCAGGGGTGGCCTGGACCCAGTGACCCGACGGAGACGATTCCAGCCCAGAGACGGGGCGTGTCACAGCACAGACTGAAGACTAACAACCGGCCCAGAGCCAAGACCAGGCGAGATCATACACGGGACCAGGGCAGCGAAGGAGGAAACCGGCCGGCCAGGGCAGAGAGTCCAGACGGAGGCTGCACCTCGGGGGCCTGCTGAAGCTGGAAGAGACCGAGGGGCCTCCCCGTCGCGCCGCTTCCCCCAGACCCGAGCTCAGGCTGCCGGTTCCCTTCAGCCAGGAAGCTGGGCAGAGAAGCCACAGAAACCAGGGCGCCTCGCAGCCCTGCCCTGGGCTCTCGTGGCCTGGCCAGGCCCTTCCCAGAGAGACTCCCATCCAGTGCAGATCCCTACGGCAGGGGTGGGGAACCTCAGGCGCGGGGGCCGGATGCAGCCCCGGCTTGCGGGGATCTGGCCCCTGAAGGTCGGGGCTCCCCCCTGCATTGGGGGCCCATGCTGGGGAGGGGAGGGGGGCTGTTTCTCACTTGTGTGCAGCCCCCCATGGATTTCTCTGTGGGTCAGTAGCCCCGACCCAGCAAAGGTTCCCCACCCTGCTCTGTGGGGGGGAAAGGTCCCTGGGAACCTGACTAGGGCCCCACCCATTTCACAGCCAGGAGACGTGCAACGGGGAAGGGGGGAGTCTGAGCTCCCCACGTGGTGAGGGGCCTGGGGCACCAGCTGCTCGCCTGGCCCTGCCGGGATGGGACAGGAGTTTTCCTGCCCCAACACGGGCACTCTCGGAGGGGGCAGATCACAGCCACCCTGAGGGGCAGGGAGAAGTGAGGGTGGAACGGCTCTAGCCCTGCCCCACAGGCTGCTGGGAAGTGAAATTGGCACTCTTGGGATGTCCCCCACCCGCACCGCACACAATCCTAGTTTGGGCCAGGACCCGCCCGGGCAGAGAGCCGGGAAATTTCCCACGGAATCCCCCGGGAGTGTGCCAGGGAGCAGCGTGGAAAGGCTCTGGCTGTGAAATGGGCGAGGTTGCAGGGGGACGCGATGGGGCCCTAGTTGCGGCGTATTCCCTGGAAGTTGTGGGAAAGGGTCTGCCAGAAACTCCTGGCCCTGTTGGTCCTCAGGGTCATTGGGGAATCCCCTAGTGCAGCCTTTCTCCAGCTGGGGCTCCCAACCCAAAAGGGGGTGCCAGGGCCAGGGTAGGGGGCTCTCGAGCAGGGTCACTGGCCGCCTGGGTTTTCCCATCCTGACCTCGTCTTTGGCCCTCAAATCTTCCTCTGGGCAGATGTTTGGAAATATTAAAAACTGTCGGATTTCTCCAGGCTTTCCCAGCTAAGTGGCTGGAGAGCAGCGGCTCCTGTCTGGCCATCCAGTTTGGGGGCAGCCCCATTAACAGCAGCAGCACAGGAGGAAGGGAGGCCTGGTCCGGTATTGCCACCCTTCCTTCTGCACTGCTGCTGGCGGTGGGGCTGCCTCTCGATCTGGGTGGCTGCAGAGCAGTGGCCCCTGGCAGGTCACCCAGCTCTAAAGTCAGCGCCACCACCAGCCGCAGCACAGAGGGAAGGGGGCAGTCTGCTGGGTGTGGGGCTGCCTTCTGAGCTGGGTGGCTGGAGGCAGAGACTACGGCGTCCCTGCCAGCAGCAGCACAGAAGAGGGTGGCTCCGTGTGGTGTGTCACTCTACT
>CM064351.1:574756-626804 GCA_032595735.1 Pelochelys cantorii
CCCCTCCCCCCCGGGTAAATTCAAAGTTCCCCTATTCCTGTCTTGTTGGCAATCCCATGAGTTCTGAGTCACTCTTGAGATGGTCGGGTGACTGGAGGCTGTGGGAGCTGGAGGCTGGGGCACTGTGAGGAAGGCTGCAGGGCAGAGCTGTGCCCAGAGCTCCGTGTTCACTAGGCCCTAGCAACTCTGAAGGAAAGCTCTTACACACGGGCATGGGCACAAGGGCCCTTCCTGGCTAGGGGATGCCTCCCTACCTGAAGCCTTAGTGACCTGCGTGTGGATATTCCATCCAGACACACACCCCCGGCAGAGTCCGTGACTGGAAGCATCTATGAGACTGGGGTTGGTCTGTGTGGCACTGGATGCAGAGCGGTCCTGATTCTTAATTTGGGCTGTAGGGTACTATAGTAACATACCTAATAAATAATGTACAGCACCTAACATAGTGGGACTCCGATCCCTGACTGGGGCTCAAGGTGCTACTGAAATACAAATAACTAATCACAAGGATAATCCATTTCATCATCTTTGATCTATGCCCCAGGAAACCTCCTGAAAACAAATGATCCATTGCACTACGTCTTTGATCATCTCTCTCCCCACATCCCAGACAGGGTATCTAAGGGGTTGTCTCTGCCACGTCTGTCTGTACATTTCCTAACACGGCTCGGCCTCACTCTCACACCCACCTTTCCTTCCCAGCAGATAAAGCACCACAGCCAGCACCAGCACGGCAGGGACTGTAATTCCCAACAGGAGCTTTAGATCCAGCCCTAGGAAAGAATCTCGCTGTGAATGGCCTCTCCAGGCAGCCACAAATCAGTCGCTACTGGCTGGAGCTGGCTGATTCTCATGATAAGTGACCTCTCCTGTCATCATGAACTTCCCTGGGGAGATCACCTTCCACTTATCTGCACAGTGGCATTATTGGATGTTCTTTGTGAGTAAAGTTGCTGAAGTTTATCCATATTTTTTTGCCAAACTTTTTTTTTAATCCAGTTTCACTAAAATAAAAGTCTTTCTCCCAAACAATTCATCTTTCCACAAAAATAATTCTGAAATGCGAGATTCCAGGTTGTTTTGTTTTGAATTGGCAGTTTTGTGTCATTTTCATTTTCAAAATCCAGAAGTGGAAGGAAACATCCATTTACTTTTAAATGAAAAAAAATGTATCCCACTGTTTATAATGAACAGTTTTGTCTCGCTTTGGTTCTAACCCTTTCCTCCCCAAAGAAACTATCAAGTCAACATGAGGCCAAATTAAATTTTTCAACAAATCACTGGAATTTTCTAAAGCAAGTTTTGAGGGGTGTCTGACAGGTAGTCATGCCGGTCATTTTCACCTAAAACAGGGAGTCTGATGGCACCTTAAAAACAATGAAATAGTTTCATTCACAAGTTTTTCATGGCAAAAAAACCTGGATTTTCCCCCAGCTATAACTGTGAGCTCCTGAAGGCAGGAAACATCCCTGTGGGAACTGCCCTATTTCAGGGAAGCATCACAATTGAGTACAGTGCCCAGGTACAAATTTAACTTCAAACAGCCAACAATGGGACTGCAGCAGGAGCTTAAAGTGAAGCAGGTACAGAGGTATTGTCCTGGATAGGGATAGACTGGAGCACATGTTCATTTCCTGGATTGGGGCCACAGACCTGCACGAGTACAGAGACATGTGCAGAGCTTGTCAAAAAATTCCCAGTGGAAGAGTTTTCCCATTAGAAAAACGCAGTTTCTTCAAAAATCAAACCCTTTTGATGAGATTCTATAGAATCCAAGGCTATGTCTACACTGCAGTTCTTTTTCGGAAAAAGGTACGCAATTTGCATACTTTTTTCCGATTCTTTTTTCCAAAGAGGCTTTTCCGACACTTGGCCTGTCTACACAGAACCAAATGTGGGAAAAACCTCCTATTTTGGAAGAGCCTTATTCCTCACAAAATGAGGAACTGAAAGAACACACTCGCTTTTTCGGAAACTGGACAAGGTAGGTATCCCGGAAAAACTCTGAAGTGTAGACATTGCTGCATTATCACCCTGGCAGGGGTCACTAGGTGGCACTGTTACACACCATCTGACTCCATCTTTTCCTTGCCCTGCAAGCACTGCACGGAGCCCTTGTAGACATGCTAGATAGGGGTTTGCTGATGCATATTCTTTGGGGGGTGCTGGACAAACAGGCAGGTTTGGGCTCTGCTGAAGTCAGTCCCTGGGGCTCAGTTGTATCCTGTTATGATGCATCTGGTGCCTCCTGCCAGAGCAACTACAAATACAACAGGCACAGGGAGTGTAGAGGGTGGAAACAATTCACTGACTGCCGGGGTAGCAGAGGGACTCGGGGAACCTTTTCCTAAATACAGTCCTCTGAATAACACATCAGAAGGATTTACCATGTGTGGGAGAATCTCCGGCACCACCGCTGCTAGAATCATCACCTAGGCAACAAAGACACAAGAGCCATCATCACAGCGATCACACTCAGGCTGGGGGTACACTGGCCAGGACCAATGTCCCCTCTAGTCTTTTCCATCTATGTGTGGAATAATGTATTATGTGCACATTCACACACACCTTAGTGCACATGTGCACCACAGGAGAAACAAAACCTACCTGTGGGCACTCTGCTAATCTGCAGGGCAGCCACACAAGAGCCCAGCTTACAGGCAACACTGTCCCTGTTTAAATAAACACGTGAGAAGCATTTACCTGGCAGGGAGGTGCCTCCAACACCGCTGCTGCTGAGGTCATTACCTAGGCAATAAACACACAAGAGAGCAGAGCAGGCCATGGCCCTCTCCAGGCTGATACACTGTCCTAGCACAACTAACCATGGGTCCTCACTGGCTGGGGGCCCGGTTGCTGGAAGGGCTGTGGCCTCAGGGTGGGTCACAAACTGGATCTGAGTCAGCCATGGGAGAGAGTTGTGCAAAGGGCCAACCTACATGGTATATAAAACACAGGAGGTCCCTGTTCCACTTTGCTCAGCACTGATAAGGCCTCAGCTGGAGTATAAAGGCCACTTCTGGGTGGGACACTTTAGCAAAGTGGTCAACAAATTGGAGAGAGTCCAGAGGAGAACAACAAAAACGATCAAAGGTTTAGCAACTCTGAGCTAGGTGGAAAGGTTAGAAACAAGGGGCATGGTTAGTGTGGAGAACAGAAGCCCAAAGGGGGAACCTGAAAACAGTCTCCAAAGAAGCTCAGGGCTGTAACAAAGAGAGCCGGGATGAATTGTTCTCTGCAGGTAGGACAAGCAGTAACGGGCTTAATCTGCAGTAAAGCAGGATTAGGTGAGATGGCAGGAAAAGCTTTTTAGTGAAGCTCTGGAACAGGTGTCTAAGGAAGGTTGGGGACCCTCTGTCACTGCAGACATTTCAAAACAGAAGGGACAAAACCCTGATGGGGCTGGTCCAGGATTACTTGATCCTGCCTCAGTGCAGGGGTATGGACGTGATGCCATTTTCAGGGGTCTTTGAGCCTGACATTTTAGAATGTCCCCATCCCCCACCTGTCTGGCACACACACCTGCCCCCCCCCACACACACACACACCCCACAAACACCCTTACCGCTGAGGTGCTGGGCAGGGCTGAGCTGGGATCTGGTCACCCGGTTGTTGCGGTCCTTGATCTCGTACCCACAGGAGTAATTCCCGGAGCTGCCCCTGGACACCACCTGGTCATAGTCGTATGTGATCTTCTCCTCCAAGCCCTTCTGGGACGAAACCTCCTCCCCGTCCTTGCAGAAGACGACGCGGGTGGCCAGGAACTGGGAGAGCACAGAGCACTGGAGCCGCACAGAGTCCCCCAGCTGGGCCGACGTCTGGCTGAGATAGAGGATGGGGGCACGGAGAGTACCTGGCAAGGGGAATGGGTCAGAATTGTCAGTAGGGTGCGGGTGGTGCCTGGTGCTGTCAGTGGGGCAGGAGGTACATGTCAGGGGGGCTTTGCCATGTCTCAGATGGAGGCTCTGATGCAGCCCAGCTGGGCAGAAGGGGGACAAGCTCTCTCTGGTGACTAGAAGATTTAGTTTCTGGGATTATTTCTGTTATGAAAGAGCCTGGAGGCTCAGCCAGGCTGGGTTCCCAGTGCAGGCCTCTGACTGACTCAGCTGGGGCAGTACAGCTGGGAGACAGGGGACCCCTCAGCATGGCCAACCCTTGGTGATTGAGGGCTGTCTAGGGAACAGCCAACACCTCGGCCTGCCCTCCCATTCCATGCAGTGATGGCCAGTTGCTGCCCCAGGGACCTTGCCATCTGACTGCCAAGGGGCTGTGTCCAGTTTCCTGCCCCTTTGACGTCTGTTCTAATAACCTCCCTGCCCTTGTGCCCTGCTTGCCCCCAGCTCTCCAGCTGGCTCAGGGAGCACAAGAGGCAGTTCCAGGCCAAGGGAAGGCCCTGCAGCAGTGGCCGGGAGAGAATCCCCCTTTCTTGGGAACCGCCAGGGCAATGGGACCCAACTCTGAACTCGCAGAGGAATTGTTGCTGCTGCTGCTGGGCAGATCAATATCTGCCTGGCACCTTCCCCATCTCTGCGGTGCCTTGGCCGACAGCATCCCCTGCCCCTGCTGCCCAGGCAGCCAGCAAAGAGCCATGGCTGGCCATGCCCATAAGCCACATCTCAGCCAAACCAGCCTTCATAGGGCTGGATGCAGGTCACTGGACCTCAGTCTGGTTAATGGTTCTTTCTCACCGTATCTTCTGAAATGCCGCCTGCCTGCCCAGGGCTGGCTAGTCATGGTGCTGCTGGCATTTAAGGATGAGGTGCAGGCTGAGTCCCTGTGGGGGTGAGCTCTAGGGCAGAGACCTGGGAGCTGGCACTGTAAGAAGTGAAATCCTCTTTGCTCAGAGCCGGGCAATCTCCACTTCCCAGGCCCAGTGCCCTGGGTGAGGGGGGCTGTGGAGGTGGTGCTGCCATGCACCTCTCACACTGGCTACGGACCCGAGCAGAGCTAAGAGGCAGCAGGACAGAGAGGGGTCAACAGGAGACCTGCTCTCATCTCAGAGTCCTGCTCCCCTTCCCATGTTGTTGCTCCTGGCTCCACACTGAGCAGAGAACAGCCTGAATGGTCCTGATAGGACATCCTGTATGGGGAGGGGTAAATGTCCTGGGCAGATTGGGGACAGACAGAAAGACGGACTCACCGGGAGCTGAGCAGATCTCCTGGCTGCTGGGACTCAGCACTGGGAACAGAAAGGGGACATGTGGTTAGTGCTGGAGATAAAAATCTACCTCTATTCTAATGTCCATTTTGATGGACAAAAGTTGTCTCTGATAGACAAAGAAGCAAACCAGACAGGACATTAGCTCTGGGGGCGGGGCGGGGTGGGGCAGGGCTCCCTCAGGCAGACCTTGGCTGAACTGGGGCTGCTTTTCCCTTCAGCTTGCTAGGGGGACAGATGCTCAGCTGATGTGAATCACCGTTGACGCCAGTGGAGTGACACTGATTTACACCAGCTGGGGATCTGGCTCAACAGCTCTCATACTCAGTGTTTACGCTGATGGGAATTTGCCGACAGTCTGGCTCAGGGGCTGCTCTTGGGTCTATTTCTTTCCAACGTGCTAGGTACTAGCCCAGGATCCCCACGTACTCACCAGGCAGCAAGAGGCACAGAGACAGGAGCATGGAGGAAGTTGTGGGAACCTATCAGGATGGAAACAGTCCAGCAGCTTCAGCTACTGATGTGGTCAGGAGTCCACAATCCACAGTCTCTCCCTGCTGTGACCTATGTCTTCTGCCCTGTCTGACTTCAGGAGAAGGGAAGCTCCAGTCTCTCTTCTCCAGTCTGCCCACGTTGGCTCCCCTGGGTTGGATGCTCCAGTCAACCCCTCTCCCTGCTTGCCGGCCCCCAGGGGACTGAAGGGCTGAGGTAGCAGAGATGCCGCAGTCTCTCTCTGCCCTGCTCTGTCCCCTCCTTGGGTCTGATACTCGTCACCGCTCCCCATTTCCTGCCCTGCGTCACCCCCCTTCCTTGCCCCGACCGCAGCCTCTCTGTTTAGGTCTGCGAGACTGAGAACTGAAGGGCCCTGGTTTGCTTGTTTCAGTCTAGAGCAGAGGCCTCAAACCCCAGCCTGTGGGCCAGCCCCAGCTGAAGCGATTGTGCAGTCTGGCCTGGAACACCCAGTGGGATGGGAAACTTTTCCACCCCTTTGCGCTGTCGCTCCTCCTTTCTCCTCCCCATGGCACCATGTCTCTAAGGATGTGGCTTTGGGATCAGGGCAGAGGCCTGGTTGTGGCCTGGCAGCAGCAGTTTCCCCTCCACTCTGCACAGCTCGCAGCTCTCCCGGCTCCCAGTCACGTCGCTCTGCTTCCCACCGGGGGCTGCTTGGTTCTGTTTCCTCCCAACCTGCTATGAATTAGCCCAGGATTCCCACGTACTCACCGGGCAGCAAGAGGCACAGAGACAGGAGCATCCAGGCAATTGCGGGATGGAAACAACCAAGCAGCTTCAGCTGTTGATGAGGTCAGAAGGGACAATCTGATGTTGCCCCCTGCTCTGATCTACCCCACTGCCTTGTCTGACTTCAGTGAAGAGAAGCTCCGGTCTCTCTCTCTGCTCCCCAGGGTTGGATGTTCCAGTCAGCCTCGGCCACCTGGGGTCTACAGGGCTGAGGTAGCAGAGACACAGCAGATTCTCTCTGACCTGCTCTGTCTGCTCCTTGGGTCTAATACACGTCATCGCTCCCCATTTCCTGCCCCACACTGTCCCCCTGTCATCTCTATTTAGGGCTGTGAGATTGAGAATCAAAGGTACCTGGTTTGATTCTTTGAGACTAAACTTATCACTGAAAAAACACTTCCCCTCCCATCTCACTGCCTGGGGGCTGAGACAACCCCTGGCTAAAGGCACAGCTGGGCTAGGGTCAAAGATCACTGGGTGACTGGGGGGCCTGGGATGTTGGAGGAGCCTGAAACTTTTGCCTCTGGCTCCAGACTCTTCTGCCCATCCTGCCCTGACTTCCTCTTCCCCCCATTCAGGGCTGCTGAGAAGTCTCCTGTCCTTGCTGAGAGATGGGTACCACGTCTCTTCTGTCTCAAGTCACCCACTGGGGAGTGGAGGGAAAAATATAAGTCAGCTGAGAAACAGCATCTCCAGAAGTGACCTCTGAGCAGGTGGGCCAGAGTCCTTCAGACTGGGCCAGTGGGGGATCAGGAAAAAGCCAAAGGAGTGTGGGATAGAGATGTAGGCCATGCTGCCCTGCTACTAAAACTGTAGGTTTTGGTTGGGTGGCTCCTCATGTCACAGGGACAGGTCCATGAAAAATCAGGACCCTGAACCTTACAGTCCCCAGGGGCAGTGGGGAAAGAGAGCGTCCACACTGCCAAGAAAAAGTGATCTGCTTTTTCGAAAGAGAGTTTCCCCACTGATTAGACGCTCTCTCGCACATAAGCTGTGATTACTATGGGCAGAATGGCCACCAGGGCACCTGTGCTTTTTCCTCTTTCCTCTTCTTGCAAAAGAACTCCCTCTTCTCTGTCCACACATGCCATTTTCCAAAAGAGCTCTTCTGCAAAAAAAGGCTTCTTCCTCACAGAAAGAGGTTTACCAATGTTGGAAAAACCCCTCTATTCTTTCGATTTTTTTTTTTTTTGCAAGAATGCAATTACAGTGTGGACATAAGTGAAGTTTTTTTGGAAAAACTCTGTACTGTAGACATACCCTAATTAGAGAAAGAAAGTCCGGTGAACAGAGGTTAAGAACCTGTGGGCAGCCTAGCAGCCAGGTACCTTCAGGGAAATATGTCGGGAGCACAAAGCAGAGCAATTTTGGAGATCAACTTTGCAGAGCAATTGATGCAGAAGCAGATTGTACTGGGATGGTGGCTGGGCACATTTCACTCCAGGTCTGGAGTCAGATCAGTAGAACAGCTGATCAAAGGTGTACAGGGGGAGCTCAGATGCCCAGGTGAGGGTCAGAGGAACAGAGATGGATGCCACCTGTCCTAAACAGTGTCTGGAAAACATCAGTGAGAAAAAGGTAAAAAATTGTGGCAAGTTTTTAAAAAAGATTGTTACAAAACCTTTTGTGAAAAATATTTTTCCCCCCTCTCTTGGTGACAAAAATGGTAAAAATGGAGGGAGGGAAAATCCAAAGCCTGAAAACTATAAAAAAAGTAGGTTATGTAAATGCAAATCTTTATTTTTCTGTTAATTTGCCAGTTTTGTGTTTACAAATACCCCCCACAGATTGAATTTTTAATTTGTAAAAATGGGAAATTTGGAAAAATTGTAAATGTTTGAAAGAATCTCTCATTTCCAGAAATCTGTTGTTGTGAGCTCACAGCTCTGTGGTGGATCCAGCCCAGAGTGACCCAGGGGCTGTGGCACAGGCTGAGCTGCTGGAACCCTTGGGTGGCAGCCTGGCACTGTTTGTAACTCAGCCAATGCTGTCCTGACAGGGCCTGATCCAAAGCCCTTGGTGCCAATGGAAAGACTCCACTGATCTCACTGGCCTTGGGATCAGGCCCCGTGAAAGATGGTCAGTTCTCTTGTGACAGAGAAATGGCTCCGGAGCTTTCACTTGGAGTGACCCCAACCCAGACTGGCCGCAGGAACAGGAGCAGACAACGTCTCCCCCACGGGCAGGTGAAGGGGAGGTTGATGCCGGGATCCCAAACAGTGCAAAATGGGATGTGAAGGAAGGAGGTCACCCAAACCTGCCCCCTCCTCCCGAGAGGTGCAAGTGCAGCTGATATGGGAAACAAGAGCATCCAGAGAGAGTTCTCCCTGCTGCACAGACCCTGCAGCTGCCTCGCCACACAGACCCTGGAAGGAGCAGAGAGACGGCTGCAAATGGAAGAGAAATGACCAAGGCTCCTCTTTGCACTAGTGCTTTAACAGAGACTTGAGAGGAGTCAGCTGCACAGACCTGTGACAGAGAGACAGACAGAGGAGGTCCATGGGGATAGATAGATACACTATTAGTGTTAAATACTGTCCTGTGTTTATCCTATCATTAATCACAGAGGCCACGATTTTCAAAAGTGATTAGTGATTTTGGGGCCCTAATTACACCACCGAAAAGGGGCTGAGTTCCAGCAGGTGGGGCTCAGTGCAGTCTGTCTGTCACCCCATAAGCTGACTCACGTTGGGCTCTCAAAATCACTGGCCATTATGAAAGGTTTGGCCAGAAGTTCTTGTGCCAATGATGCACATTCCGAATCTGTGAGTGAGATCAGCTGTAGGGGTGGGAGGGGCTGCATCCCTATGGCCCAGTCTGCCCTTGGTCCTCGGGGGAGACGCAACCCAGGGTGCTCAGAGCCAGCTGTGGGGGATGTTGAGAGAAAGTTTCTCTGGCACAGCCACCCTGCATGGATGCTGAGCGGCCAGACCAGTTCTCAGCTGCCCCAGCCTTCCCGGCAGGGTGAACACGGATCATTTCCTGCTGAGGCAACAGAGGCAGCTGTGGGCACCGCTCACCTGTTCCCAGAGCAGATGGACACTAGACCCAGCACCTGCCCCCTGTGAATCACCCAACCCCTGCTGCTATAATAGCAGACAGGAAGTTATCTGATATCAGCTAAGGGGTGAATTTATCCCACTGCACTTACATCAGTGTCAGTCTCTGTAATGCTGGGTCTGGTGAAAGAGCCTTTTCTTGGTTTATCTTATTCCGTTTTGAAAGCAATAATAATGATAAGGCATCAGTTTTTAACACTGAGGATAATTAATCAGGAGAAAAACTTCCCACAGGCTGTGTTGGATTCTCCATTTTAAAATCCAGGGAGGATGTTTTCTCAAAGAGTAGCTCCAGTTCAAACAGGATTTACTTTGGGGCAGGTCTCTGGCCTGTGTGCTACATAATGTCAGACTAGATGATCACAGTGGCTCTTTCTGGCTTTAGAATCTGTGAGTATGTCTAGACTACATGGCTCTGTCGCCAGAGCCATGTAGATTAGTTTACTAGACATACCCAAATGAAGCGGCGATTTAAATAATCGCCTCTTCATTTAAATTAAAATGGCTGCCGCTCTGTGCCAATCAGCTGTTTGGCGGCACAGCACTGTAGTCTGGACGCTCCACGGTCAACATCAAAGGCATTTGTCGACCTCCCCGGTAAACCTCGTCCCACGAGGCTGATTGGCACAGCGCAGCAGCCATTTAAATTTAAATGAAGCAGCGATTATTTCTGGGTTTGGCCAAACTATTTCAGGTTTTGGGCACTCACAAATGTTGACATTTTCTGCCAAAAGCCAACTCTGTGACAAACGAGAATACACAGACAGTTTCCACAGACCATCTTCACCAGCTGCATGATTTATTTAAATCGCCGCTTCATTTGGGTATGTCTAGTAAACTAATCTACATGGCTCTGGCGACAGAGCCATGTAGTCTAGACATACCCTGTGAGTAAACAGAGGCTCAGATCCCACAATGAACGTCCCTGTGGGGCATTCCAGCAGCAAAGCTATATTTTATGGGCAAATTCCCCTGTGTATAGAGAAGTGAGGGCATAAAAAGCTCTTCCCATCACTGCTCCCCATTTCCTTGTACATCCCCTGTCACTGGAGTATCTGAGCCCCTCACGGTCACTAAAATGGTTCCTCAGACACTCTAAAATTCAGCCTCCTGTCACAGATGGGGAGACTGAGGCACACACAGAGACTCAGTGACTGAGCCCAGGGCTCACCAGAATCTGCAGGTCAGTCAGGGACTGAACCCAGGTCTCTGGAGCAGCTGGCCACTAGATTCGTCTTCCTCCTTTCATCCCCCAGCCTCCCAAAAGCCTGGGTGACAATGAACCAGCCAGATACCTGCCTAGAAGGCCAGAGTCCCTGGGCCGTTTCACCCAAAAAATGGAGGAGCCTGGATGGGACGGGACGGGGAAACAGGGAAAACATCAGAGACACAAGCTGGGAAATCTGCCTCAGGGGGTTTAATTGATCTTGCAAAGTGTCCCATCCCCTATTTGTCCTGGGCTAGGTCCTGCCTCACTCCTGCTGGCTCAAATCCCAGCACAGAGAGGGCAGAATAAGATCCAAGTTCCAGCCCTAGTGGGCATATTGATGGAGCCAGATGCTGCAGGACTGGTGAGCAAGCAGCTGCTGCTCAGACAAGGGAAAGAAGAGGAGATCTGAGCGGCCCCTTCTCAGCAGCTCTGCATGCGCAGTCTGGCTGCTCCGTGCAGCGACGCAGGGTGGGAACCGCAGAACAACCAGACAGCACCTTGAGCATCTGCAGAGTCTCCAGTGCCGGCATCTCTCCCCTCTCCCCGCACAGCAGTGAGCTCTTCCCAGACCTGACCCCAGCAAGCAGCTCACATGGGTGTGTGGGGGTTCAAATGCTGTGATGTGGGTTTGATTAACCTGCTCTCACAATGTTATTTTTGTCCTCACGTGTTAACCCGCCTCATTCTAGCTCTCCATTTACTCTGCTCTCACGAGGGTTCAGGGTGGTTTATGTTCACGGTTGTACATGTAAAGGCCAGAAGGGACCAACGGGCCCATCTAGTCAGAACATCTGTCAAGCCCAGGCCAGAGCCTCCCCCAAGGATCCCTGCACTGAGCTGCTAACTGCTGGCTGCGCTAGAGCCTGTCTGGCAGAGAGACGTCCCCTCTCGCTTTAACGGCTCCAAGCCGGCTCCCATTTCTAAACACTACGGTGGCTGAGGCTGATCAGTGTAAGAAGAGACCGGGGAGGGAGATGCTGGAGTGGGGCAGAGCAGCTGGAGATGGACCCTGAGGTTTAACTCCAGCTGTGGGTCTGAATCTGACCTTCCCCAGAGTTCGGGGTGTGAACTTGGGGATGTGGTTTGAATTTATTGGAGAGACAGGCCCAAAGGCTGCAGGTGGGGACTCTCGCTCTGAGCAAAAGTGCAGTTGGTAGCAGAGATGATCCAGAGACTGACCAGGGAGGGGAAGAAGATGCGCAGTCTGGGGTGGCTGAGCCACATAACGGTGCCTGGGAACAGGGACCAGGTGGAAGGGAAGAGGGTTGAAATGGAGGATGGAGAACAGGATGGGGGAGGGGAGAGGTGCAGGATAGAATCAGAGTGGGGGTGGGAAGGGAGCTCAGTCAGGCCCCAGGGGAGCTTCCCTTTCTGTCCCCAGGTACCTGGGGGTTTCCCTCACACATTCATTACTCTGCTCGTTGAGTATAAATACCCCCCCTCCCATCATGGGGCAGGGATCCAATGACAGGGAGCAGTGGCCATGGCAGGCCTCATGTCACATGCAACACACTGGGAACCCAAGTGACAGAGGCCAGGGGAAGCCACAAGGGTCTGTACAGCAAAGTCTCCCCCCCCATCCCTCCGCCCCACACTGCCTTCTGAGGACACGTCCTGGACAAGAACAGCCCCTCCAGGGTCAGTGTCTGGGTTTCAACAATTTCCAGTGGGTGTGTTTTGCAGGTGTTGGTGCTGGGACTACAGGTTCTACGCTGTGGCTGTGGCCATGTGTTATTGCAGGTCACTTGTGGGCAGAGCTGGATGAAGAGCTTGACTTTTCAGTTCGACAGCAACCTGAAAACTCAGAGCTGGTATCTGGGTCAGTTCCAAATGCGTTTGGAATTTGACACATTTGGAATTTGCCAGTAAACTGGGAAAGTCTGCGCTGGGTCATAGAAAGCTTTTCATTCAGGGCAGCTTCCTCAGTCTCTGCCCCTCTGAGGCTCTGCCCTGGAGTGAGGGAACTTGCCTGGAATGTGAAAGAGCCAGATTTGCAGCCCCACTTTGGAGCAGGATCTTGAACTCAGTGTGAGAACCCAAACTTCCAGGGTACAGGCCATTCTGGGTGGGTTGCTCTGCCATGGAGGCTGCCCTGCTTTGCATAACTATTTAAATACTAGCCAATTAGCCCGTCATAAGACGGGATTTTCAGGTCTCTCCTCCACGTCGGTCTTCCCTCCTGAGCCTCCGGTCTCTCGCTCCGTGTCTCTTTCTCTCTCTCCTCCTCCTGCTACTGCCTCCCCCTCTATCTCTCTCAGCTGTCCTCCACCTCCTGCCTTTCTCTCCATCTCTCCCTTTCTCTTCTCCTCCTTCTCCTGCCTCTCACTCTCTCTCTGCTCTCCTCTGTCTCCATCGGGGACGCACACTCGTCCAGGCCCCGCTCCCTGGGCGTGTACGTCACCGCCCCGCCCCCCTTCGCCTCCCGCCATGGCACTTGGCTGACTTCTGCGCCGCTCAGCCGGGCCACCGCGTGGGAGCAAGCGGTGCAAATGGCCTCTCTCTCTTTCTTCTCCTCCTACTGCCTCGCCCTCTCTCTCTCAGTTCTCATCCACCTCCTGCCTCTCTCTCTGTCTCTCTCTCTTTCTCTTCTCCCCCTCCCGCCTCTCGCTCTGTATTTTTCTTCTCCTCTTCCTGCTGCATCTCTCTCACTCTCTCTCTCGCTGTCCTCCGCCTCCTCCATTCTCCTCTCTGTCTCCTCCACATCCTCTGTGTCTGCTCTGCTTTCCTCCTTTTGAATCCAGCACTGTTTCCTGCTGTCAGAGACGCACACTTGTCCAGGCCCCGCCCCCTGGATGTTCCCTCTGTGCAGTGCTGTTGCCTCCCGCCGTGGCACTCGGCTGACTTCTGCGCCGGTCAACCGGGCCATCGCGCGGGAGCAAGCGGTGCAAGCAGCCGTTTGGGCCCGCAGTCCCCATGCAGCACTAGAGGACACTTGCCCAGCAGAAGTCCCCAGAGTACAAAAACGCTTCAGAACCATTTACCTTGTGAGGAGGAACCTCCATCACTGCCGCTTCTGGAGTCATCACCTAGGAAATAAATACACAAGTGCCTGCTGCAGGTAGGACAAGCAATAACAGGCTTAATCTGCAGCAAAGGTGGGTGAGGTGAAATGGCAGGAAAATCTCTCTCTGGTCTCCGTCCTCCTTCTTGCTCTTCGGAGCAACGGGAACCGGCGATGGACGCTAGACTCTCTATCTATCCTACACTTAACCTATCCTAAAATAAAACCCTAACTAATCCCCGACGCACCTGTCGAACAGACACGATGACGGCCAATAAACGGTACCACGACGCAGCCTGCCGAACAAGCACGACGACGAACTCTAACCTACACTAAAATCTAAATTAAATAACTAACCTAATCTAATCCTAAAAGGAGGGAGGATAAACCTTCCGTTTATCTCCACTTCAAGAGATTTCTAGACCTCACTCATTCCTTTATTTTAAAATACCTGGGACCAAGACTTTAGACCTCATTCACACCCTCCTAACCTAGAACCATACACAAGCCCGACGCCCGACGCAACCCTTGAAACGGGTGTTGCAAAAGCTTATAAAGCAGGGCTCATGCATATTCATAAGCTTGAGATCTTTAAACTGGTTGGTTCGCCAGAATGCTTATTTACATAAGTTCAAACTGATTGGATAACACCTTGTGGTAATTCCATATTCATGAGGAACCGTATCTAGTAATGAATATGCATATGTTTTCAAATTTCCACAGTCAGTTTGAGCCTACATGCTAAATCACCTTACAATAATGGTTTCTTCAATGATTGACAGAATAGAGGGAATGAATGGAACAGAATAGAGGGAATGTTGCTGGGCACCCAGCTAGCAGCAATGCAGAAGTAAAAGTGGCAATACCATACCACACTATCCTTACTTCAGTGCTGCTGATGGCAGCTCTGCCTTCAAAGCTGGACTCTTGGCCAGCAGCTGCGCCTCTCTGGTAGCCCAACTCTGACTGCAGTACTACTTCCAGCAGCAGCACAGAATTAGGGGGAGTAGTACTGCCAGTCCTCCTATAATAACCTTGTGACTCCTGCCTCTACAATTCCTTTTTAGGTCAGAACCCCTACAATCACTACACTGTGAAATACCAGATTTAAATATCTGAAATAATTAAATTATTTGTAAAAGCCTCTGACTGAAACTGACCACAATAGACTGAATTTGGTAGGGCCTAGTTTTGAGATTTTTTTTTTTTTTTTGACATGAGCTATTGAAGGTTGTGGGCAACCTCCAGCTCTGATCTAACTTTGCCAGAACTAAATCGATCTGTATGAAGCTTCAAACTCCTAGGTCGTCAGAACTTTATTGAAAAGCTTAGAGGCAAAGCAGGGAGGACACTGCAGATGCTTCCCCCCCCCGCCCAATGATCTCAAATATTAACTTTTTTGGATCATGATCCTGAAATCGTGAGATTTCTTGGCCTACTAGTACCAAATTTCTTTTAATCTGTTGGTCATGCTGCAAACTGGAGCCTGTGACCCATGTTGCAAAAGTGATGCTAGGTATTTGAAATGGCTTACAACTGTTTTGTGTTTATGGATTTCTGTTATACATGCACACACATGCTGAAACTGCTTATAATACATACACACCTTCTAATCCCAACCCTCAATGGATTTTCTTAACTCTCAGCCATCTATTGAAATTATGAGAGACTGAGGGTAGTTTGTCAAACAAAGTGGTTTGGGTTGGTGATGAGGAAGCACCATCTCCAATACCCTAGGCTACATCTACACTGCGCTCTTGTGCAAGAACTATGCAAGTGAGGTGCAGGGATGAGTGTTGCTGCACCTCATTTGCATGCTTGATGGGCGGCCATTTTGCACGGGAGGGGGCGGTCTACACTGCTTATTTTCAGGCAGAACAGCTCTTGTGCAAGACGGGGTTTTTGCGCAAGAAGTAGCAGTGTAGACTGCTCCTTCTTGCGCAGAATGGTGGCTCATTGGGTGTGCAGGTGAGGTGCGGTGATGTTCATTGCTATGCCTCATTCTCCTATGTTCTCGCACAAGAGAGCGTAATGTAGACGTAGCCCTAGTGTTGGGGGAAGGGTGCTAGTGTTTTTGTGTCTACCATTTTGACTTTTTCGTGAGGCTGATGTCAGCGTCCCTGTCACTCTACAATGCTGAAAAAGAAAGTTGGTAAAGTGGGGTCACCTGATGCTACAAAGGGGATTCACCCATCCCTCAGGGCTCTCTGTGCCTCATGTTAAAGGAGGATATTGATATAATAGGCATCACAGAAACCTGGTGGAGTGAGGACAATCAATGGGGCACAATCATACTGGGGTACAAAATGTATCAGAAGGACAAAACAGGTCGGGGGAGGAGTGGCACTATATGTGAAAGAAAATGTAGAATCAAATGAAGTAAAAATCTTTAACGAATCAACCTGTTCCATAGAATCTCTATGGATAGTAATTCCATGCTCTAATTAGAATATAACAGTAGGGATCTATTATCAACCACCTGATCAGGACAGTGAGGCTATGTCTACACTCACGGTTTCTTGCATAAGTACGGCCGTTCTTGTGCAAGAATCTGCAGAGCGTCCACACTGCCCGCCCGCTCTTGCGGAAGGAAATGTACAATACGGCGTGGTAAGAGAGGGCTCCTTGCGCAAGAGTTACACTCTTTTTTAACAGGTGTAAGCCCTCTTGCACAGGAGCTCTTCCGCAAGAGGGCAGTGTGGGCGCTCGGCAGGGATTTCTTGCGCAAGAAAGCCCTATGGCTAAAATGGCCATCAGAGCTTTCTTGCGCAAGAGAGCATCCACACTGCCATGGGAGCTCTTGCGCAAAAGCACAATGCACACAGGGCAGTGTGGACGTTTTCTTGCACAAGACTCCTTGCACAAGAACCCTTGCGCAAGATGTTCTTGCGCAAGAAGCCGCGAGTGTAGACATAGCATTTCATAGTCACTATCAGGCTAAGGGAAATTAGAGAGGCAATCAAAATAGAGAACTCAATAATAGTGGGGGATTTCAATTATCCCCATATTGACTGGGTATATGCCACCTCAGGATGAAATGCAGAGACAAAATTTCTCAATATCTTAAATGACTGCTTCTTGGAGCAGCTGGTACAGGGACACACAAGGGGAGAGGCAATTCTCAATTTAGTGCTGAGTGGAGCACAGGATCTGGTCCAAGAGGTAACTATAACAGGGATGCTTGGAAATAGTGACCATAATATAATAACATTTAACATTCCTGTAGTGGGAAAAACATCTCAGCAGCCCAACACTGCAAAAATGAGGTTAAACAGAAATTAAAAGGTACGGTGACTAAAGTAAAATCCCTGCAAGCTGTATGGATGCTTTTCAAAGACACCATAATAGAGACCCAACTTAAATGTATACCCCATATTAAAAAACACAGTAAAAGAACTAAAAAAGAGCCACCATGGCTTAACAACCATGTAAAAGAAGCAGCGTCTGATAAAAAGACATCTTTTAAAAAGTGGAAGTCAAATCCTAGTGAGGAAAATAGAAAGGAGCATAAACACTGCCAAATTAAATGTAAAAATGTAATAAGAGAAGCCAAAAAGGAGTTTGAAGACCAGCTAGCCAAAAACTCAAAAGGTAATAACAAAATGTTTAAGTACATCAGAAGCAGGAAGCCTGCAAAACAACCAGTGGGGCTCCTGGATAATCTAGATAAAAAAGTCATTGCGGAGAAACTAAACGAATTCTTTGCTTCAGTCTTCACGGCTGAGGATATTAGGGAGATTCCCAAATCTGAGCCATCCTTTGTAGGTGACAAATCTGAGGAATTGTCACGATTGAAGTGTCATTAGGGGAGGTTTTTGGAATTAATTGATAAACTTAACAGTAACAAGACACTGGGACCAGATGGCATTCACCCAAGAGTTCTGAAAGAACTCAAATGCGAAATTGTAGAACTATTTACTATGGTTTATAACCTATCCTTTAAATCAGCTTCTGTACCCAATGACTGGAAGATAGCTAATGTAACGCCAATGTTTAAAAAGGGCTCTAGAGGCAATCCCGGCAATTACAGATGGGTAAGTCTAACGTTAGTACCGAGTAAATTAGTTGAAACAATAGTAAAGATAAAATTCAGACATGTAGAAGAAAATAATTTGTTGGGCAAAAGTCAACATGGTTTCTGCAAAGGGAAATCATGTCTTACGAATCTATTAGAGTTCTCTGAAGGGGTCAACAAACGTGGACAAGGGAGATCCTGTAGATATAGTATACTTAGATTTCCAGAAAGCCTTTGACAAGGTCCCTCACCAAAAGATCTCTGGTAAATTAAGTTGTCATGGGATAAGAGGAAGATCCTTTCATGGACTGAGAACTGGTTAAAAGACAGGAAACAAAGGGTAGGAATAAATGATGAATTTTCAGAATGGAGAGGGGTAACTAGTGGTGTTCCCTAAGGTCCTAGAACCAATCCTATTCAACTTATTCATAAATGATCTAGAGAAAGGGGTAAACAGTGAGGTGGCAAAGTTTGCAGACAATACTAAACTGCTCATGGTTGTTAAGACCAAAGCAGACTGTGAAGAACTCCAAAAAGATTTCACCAAACTAAGTGATTGGGCAACAAAATGGCAAATGAAATTTAATGTGGATAAATGTAAAGTAATGCACATTGGAAAAAATAACCCCAACTATACGTACAGTATGATGGGGGCTAATTTAGCTACAACTAATCAGGAAAGAGATCGTGGCATCATCGTGGATAGTTCTCTAAAGATGTCCACGCAGTGTGCAGGAGTGGTCAAAAAAGCAAACAGGATGTTAGGAATCATTAAAAAAGGGATAGAAAATAAGACAGAGAATATCTTATTGCCCTTATCTAAATGCATGGCATGCCCACATCTTGAATACTGCATACAGATGTGGTCTCCTCATCTCAAAAAAGATATACTGACATTAGAAAATGTTGAGAAGGGCAACTAAAATGATTAGGGGTTTGGAACAGGTCCCATATGAAGAGAGATTAAAGAGACTAGGACTTTTCAGCTTGGAAAAGAAGAGACTAAGGGTGGGGGTTATGATAGAAGTCTATAAAATCATGAGTGGTGTGGAGAAAGTGAATAAGGAAAAGTTATTTACTTGTTCCCATAATATAAGAACTAGGGGTTACCAAATGAAACTAATGGGCAGAAGGTTTAAAACAAATAAAAGAAAGTTCCTCACACAGTGCACAGTCAACCTGTGGAACTCCTTGCCTGAGGAGGTTGTGAAGGCTAGGACTATAACAGGGTTTAAAAGAGAACTAGATAACCTCCATGCATTTAAGTCCATTAATGGCTATTAGCCAGGATGGATAAGGAATGGTGTCCCTAGCCTCTGTTTGTCAGAGGGTGGAGATGGATGGCAGGGGAGAGATCGCTTGATCATTACCTGTTCGGTTCACTCCCTCTGGGACATCTGGCATTGGCCACTGTCAGCAGACAGGGTACTGGGCTGGATGGACCTTTCGTCTGACTCAGTATGGATGTTCTTATGTTTTTATGTGCACTTGCTGCGGTGCTAGAGCAGCTGCTCAACGGTAACCCCTTCAGGTAATGGGGTAGTCGGTCTGCTCAATAGGGCACCAGAGACAGGAGCCTGGTTGCTTGCCTACCATTGAGAGACTGGGAATCTCCAGCCAGAGAAAGAGTCTGGCACAGTCCTCAGTGGTGGAACAACCCTGTTTTCCCACATCCAGTAGTAGTTACTGGCATAGAGCATATTTGATCTAGGTCAAAGTAACAGTAGTAGGGCTAAGGCAGTTGGATTCTTCAGGCATACACCCATACACACACACCTGTCACTTGCCTTCTTGTTCATATGCTACACATGTGACAGGTCAAGAAGGGAAAAGAGAGAAGACCTCCCACCTGAGCACCTACGACAGTGACCTGTTATCCTGAGTTCCCTTTCTGTGGTGGCTCCTGTTCCTGTGACATCTTCCTACCTTGCCTTGGATCCCCAAGAACATAGTGGCATGATTCCCTCTTTATTGTATTGGCCAAGTTTTGTTGTTTATATTTTGGGTTCTGGCTTCATGCCACTATTTTGTTTGTGACAATCGGATTTTGTTTTGTTCTCTATTCCAAAGTGTCCTATTAATTTCCCACATCCAGTAGTAGTGTCCTCTCGCACTGAGGATACCTCTGAGGGGGAGGGAATGCCAGTTAGGAAGAGGCAGGTGTTAGTAGTGGGTGATTCAATTGTTAGAAACATAGATAGTTGGGTTTGTGATGACCGGGAGAACCGTATGGTCACTTGCCTGCCTGGTGCGAAGGTTGCGGATCTCTCGAGGCATCTAGATAGACTTATGCGTAGTGCTGGGGAGGAGCCGCTGGTCGTGGTACATGTAGGTACCAATGACGTAGGGAAGGGTAGGAGAGATGTCCTGGAGGCCAAATTTAGGCTGCTAGGAAAGAGACTGAAATCCAGGACCTCTATGGTGGCATTCTCGGAAATGCTTCCAGTTCCACGCGCAGGGCCAGGTAGGTAGGCAGAGCTTCAGAGTCTCAATGCGTGGATAAGACGATGGTGTAGGGAAGAGGGGTTTGGATTTATTAGGAACTGGGGACACTTTTGGGAGAGGGGGAGCCTATACAGGAAGGATGGGCTCCACCTAAACCAGGGTGGAACCAGACTGCTGGCACTAAACATTAAAAAGGCTGTAGAGCAGTTTTTAAACTAAGAGATGGGGGAAAGCCGATTGGTGCGGAGATGCACGTAAATCGGAGGGAGACTTCTCTTAGAGGAGAATCCATTGATAGAGAGTCTCTAAGCTGTAGTCAGAAAGAGAGGAGGGGAGAGGGCAAACCATGGGCCAGAGCAGACAAACAACCACATACAAAGGAATCCAATGCACCAGGGAAGGGCAGACAAATAAGCAGTGGCAAATTTTTAAAGTGCTTCTACACAAATGCTAGGAGTCTGACTAATAAGATGGGTGAACTAGAGTACCTAGTATTAAATGAGGAGATTGACATAACAGGCATCACTGAAACCTGGTGGAATGAGGAAAATCTGTGGGACACAATCATACCGGGATATAAAATATATCGAAAGGATAGAGCAGGCCGGGTGGGTGGTGGAGTGGCACTGTATGTGAAAGATAATGTAGAATCAAATGAAATAAAAATATTAAGTGAATCAACATGCTCAATAGAATCGCTATGGATAGCAATGACATGCTCCAATAATAAGAAATTAGCAGTAGGGATATATTACCGACCACCTGACCAGGACAGTGATACTGACATTGAAATGCTGAGGGAGATTAGAGAGGCTACCAAAATAAAGAACTCTATAATAATGGGGGATTTTAATTATCCCCATATTGACTGGGTACATGTCACCTCAGGAAGAGAAGCAGAGATAAAATTTCTCAATGGCCTAAATGACTGCTTCTTGGAGCAGCTGCTGCAGGAACCCACAAGGGGAGAGGCAATTCTCGATTCAGTCCTGAGTGGAACGCAGGATCAGGTCCAGGAAATAACTGTTACAGGACCGCTTGGGAATAGTGACCATAATATAATAACATTCAACATTCCTGTGGTGGGTAGAACACCTCAGCAGTCCAGCACCCTGGCATTTAATTTCAAAAAGGGGAATTACACAAAAATGAGGAGGCTAGTTAAACAGAAATTAAAAGGCACAGTGACTAGAGCCAAATCCCTGCAAGCTGCATGGAAACTTTTTAAAGACACCATAATAGAGGCCCAACTTAAATGTATACCCCAAATTAAAAAACATAGCAAGAGACATAAAAAAATGTCACCATGGCTTAACCACCATGTAAAAGAAGCAGTGAGGGACAAAAAGGCATCTTTTAAGAAGTGGAAGTCCAATCCTAGTGAGATAAATAGAAAGGAACATAAACACTGTCAAATCAAGTGTAAAAATGTAATAAGAAAAGCAAAAAAAGATCTTGAGGAACAGCTAGCCAAAAACTCAAAAAGAAATAACAAAATGTTTTTTAAGTACATTAGAAGCAGGAAGCCTGCTAAAAAACCTGTGGGTCCCCTAGACGATCGAACTATAAAAGGCGCAATCAAGGACGATAAAGCCATTGCGGAGAAACTAAATGATTTCTTTGCTTCAGTCTTCACGGCTGAGGACGTTGGGGAGATTCCCAAATCTGCACCGTCCTTTGTGGGTGATGAATCTGAGGAACTGTCCCGGATTGAAGTGTCATTAGAGGAGGTTTTGGAACAAATAGAAAAACTTAATGTTTACAAATCTCCGGGACCGGATGGCATTCATCCAAGGGTTCTAAAAGAACTCAAATGGGAAATTGCTGAACTGTTATCTGTGGTTTGTAACCTATCCCTTAAATCGGCTTCTGTACCTAATGACTGGAAGGTAGCTAACGTGACACCAATATTTAAAAAGGGCTCCAGAGGCGATCTGGGCAATTACAGACTGGTAAGTCTAACTTCAGTACCGGGCAAATTAGTCGAAACAATAGTAAAAAATAAAATTGTGAAGCATGTAGAAGAACATAATTTGTTGGACAAAAGTCAACATGGTTTCTGTAAAGGGAAATCCTGTCTTACTAATCTATTAGAGTTCTTTGAAGGGGTTAACAAACATGCGGACAAAGGGGATCCAGTAGATATAGTATACTTAGATTTTCAGAAAGCCTTTGACAAGGTCCCTCACCAAAGGCTCTTGTGTAAATTACATGGCCATGGGATAAGAGGGAAGGTCCTTTCTTGCATTGAGAACTGGTTAAAAGACAGGAAACAAAGGGTAGGAATAAATGGTAAATTTTCAGAATGGAGAGGGGTAACTAGTGGTGTCCCCCAAGGGTCAGTCCTAGGACCAATCCTGTTCAACTTATTCATAAATGATCTGGAGAAAGGGGTAAGCAGTGAGGTGGTAAAGTTTGCAGATGATACCAAACTGTTTAAGATAGTCAAGACAGAAGCAGACTGTGAGGGACTCCAAGAAGATCTCACCAAACTGAGTGATTGGGCAACAAAATGGCAAATGAAATTTAATGTGGATAAGTATAAAGTAATGCACATTGGAAAAAATAACCCCAACTATACGTACAGTATGATGGGGGCTAATTTGGCTACGACAAATCAGGAAAGAGATCTTGGAGTTATCGTGGACAGTTCTCTGAAAACTTCCATGCAGTGTGCAGCGGCGGTCAAAAAGGCAAATCGGATGCTAGGAATTATTAAGAAAGGGATAGAAAATAAGACCCAGAATATCTTCCTGCCCCTGTATAAAACTATGGTACACCCACATCTTGAATACTGTGTACAGATGTGGTCTCCTCACCTCAAAAAAGATATTTTGGCCTTGGAAAGGGTTCAGAAAAGGGCAACTAAAATGATTAGGGGTTTGGAACGGGTCCCATATGAAGAGAGGTTGGAGCGACTGGGACTTTTCAGTTTAGAAAAGAGGAGACTGAGGGGGGATATGATAGAGGTATATAAAATCATGAGTGGTGTGGAGAGGGCGGATAAAGAAAAGTTATTTATTAGTTCCCTAAATAGAAGAACTAGAGGACACCAAATGAAATTAATGGGTAGCAGGTTTAAAATTAATAAAAGAAAGTTCTTCATCACACAGCGTGTAGTCAGCCTGTGGAACTCCTTGCCAGAGGAGGCTGTGAAGGCTAGGACTATAATAGAGTTTAAAGAGAAGCTAGATAATTTCATGGAGGTTAGGTCCATAAAAGGCTATTAGCCAGGGGATAAAATGGTGTCCTTGGCCTCTGTTTGTCAGAGGCTGGAGGGGGATGGCAGGAGACAAATCGCTTGATCATTGTCTTCGGTCCACCCTCTCTGGGGCACCTGGTGCTGGCCACTGTCGGCAGACAGGATACTGGGCTAGATGGACCTTTGGTCTTACCCAGTACGGCCATTCTTATGTTCTTATACGTATTGGGTGATAGCATAAACATTCAGGCATCTTACTCTAATAAATGACACATCACAACATTATGTATATAATATATGACTCATTTGCATCTTACAATCAACAAATAATGTATTATTTGTAACATTTCCCCTCCTGGATGCACATCGGAGGAGAAACTGGAGATGTTCATCCACTTCTATACAAAATTAAAGGCAGAGATATTATCTGGTCTCATTCGAGGACAGCATATATAGCACGTTAATATAATAATATACAGTAACTGAACGGCTGTTATTATGTATAAAATACCTATAGGATTTGTAGATAGGGATATTACATTAAACTTTGATAGGTCACCAAATATATTGCCAAATAGAGCGGTCACCCATGTAGGTTTTTCATGTATACGTTTTCCTACACTAACAATATCATTAGCAGCATGCTGGACAGTTATATGAACTCGCTCACTAATGTTTTTAATATTCTTAATAATAGTCTTCAATTCATGATGGACCATCATGGCTTTGATCGCTTCCATATTAGGACCTAAGGATATCGGTGTCACGGTGTCTATTATTGCATATCGAACAGTAATGTCCTCGTCGTCAGCATCAATTAATCGTACATCTACATCACAGCCCTGTATCTCAAAAACTTTACAGAGACACATATTACTTAATTCGGGCATGACAATAGTGTAAAACTTATTTACGGTAAACGAAGGACATAGACTCCGGATACAAATACAGTGTTGGTCTATCTGGATCACCACAGAGTGATTATTACCAAGAGGGGTTAAATGGAGTTCATAGTCACATTCCCCTTCCTGTTCATTTAAGCAAAGATGACCCTGATCCCATAACCCTGTGGTACAGGTATACCCCAAATGAGCTTGCTCTGTGCATGCTTGCATATTCACAACTTCAAAAGTGCCCTCTTTAGTTTGATATGCCCAAGCTCTATTCGTATTGGGCATCATCACAGAGCCATTTACAAACATACCCAAAGTTACAATGGGGTATATTAACTCTGTTTGAGCACTTAGCACGGTTAAAATTACCATATGGAGGGTATTATATCTGGGATCGTACTCTGAGTGTAAGACTTTCCACAAATCTTGGTGTTCTCTCTCGAACGGAGTAGCCAATGTGCTGACCAATGTCGCTATCTCAATAGGGAGATTGCCGGCTAACGCATCACGGATTATATTTCGTGATAGTTCTAACAACATATTTTGTACCTGTATACAGGCAAAGGCTAATGCAGTTTCGTTTGCTAAAATCTGCATTTCTTTCAAGAGTGTTAGATGATCTTCCTCTTGTGTCCGTGCCCATGTCGGCAATAGGTCTGCAATATTAACTTGCACCTTGTCTAAGCCTAAGAGCGACTCTTCGAGAGGGTGGACTAAGTCTTCAGTGCCAGATGTTAGTTTAACTAGATTTTTCGCTAAACGTGCGTTGTCAATGGCAGACGCTACACCCAACCGTGCTCCAACACCACCTAGGACCTTAGCTACTATATCCTTTCTTGCTCTATCATCTTTCTTAGTAGGATTGATGGACCGTAGCCACTTCTCCCATCCTATCATTGATGGTGCCACAAAAGGCATACATGCCGCATTCACATCAGCAGTTGTAATTTGGAGCGGTACATTAACCCATTTTATCTGGAACTTAGGCTCAATCATAACTTGTCTCACCATATTAGTTTTTAAAATATAAGGGCCTATTTCATGCTTTTCTGGGTCTTCTGCTACCAGAATTTTCACTCGATACTTAACCCCAAAAATACTTGAGACAATCCATGTTCCGGATTCAACAATGGTGTCAATATAGCTACCCGAACAAACATAATTAGCGGGTTGTGATTTTATTTCACAGGTAGGGGATTTCTCAAGGTTTTCCGGATTCATGTATGCATTTTCAATACAGTGTAAAGGTACATCCGTCACTGCCTGAATTGGAGATGTGACCGTGCCAGGTATTATGGCGGCACCTCGGTGATTATGATAAAATTTAATTGTCCATATCACCTGGCCTGGTTTTATTATAGGAGTGTATAAAACGTCTAAATAAACACATTTAGACCCTTTCCATCTAGGGACTAATAATTGGCAGTTAGTCAAACATCTCCTTGGTTGAGCAGTCGAGGAATTGACACAAAGGTGTTCGTCTTCAAAAAACCATTTACACTTCGAACCCACAGTGACCACAGACATTTTTAACCAGCCATCAACATTGAATGGTAGCTGTTTGGTGATATCTATACGTTGAGTAAAATATAAAAGGATATTCCCTTGTAGTTCATCCCTTATCTCGAGATGGCAAATACCGTGATTTTGGGATAACCCTATGGTGATGCGTTGTGATTTAAATACGGGTAACCTAACTTCCCATTTACTGCTGCTATGTATGTGTGGCCTATAAGCATAGTTCCATATCAAAGACGAATCATATATTGGTTCTTTCACCGCCCTTTCAGTCCAGACAAAACTGTTCTGTGCAGTATACTCATATTGTGATGCAGGTTGTATGTCCCAGTTCTTCAAAGGAGTATCTCCTACTCTGCATCTCCACAATTCATCCTGTGAGAACTCAATTTTAGATAAATAGGAGCCAATATAGGAGCCGTCAGGCTGTTTAAATACATGCCCTCCTAAATCTTTCCATTCAAGAGCGTGATCTTGCATCTGAGTTTTAATTGTCTGAGTGGTACCTTGTGTAACGACAGCAGCATCTAAGGTTTCTATTCTAATCAAACTTAATATTATATAGGCTCTAATAGTCCAAAACAGATGACGATGATAATGATCCTCCATGATCTTCTTCACCCTAAATAACACAAAACGAAGATTAACACTTTGTCTTTCAATTTTGATGATTCTACCCCTCCTTGATACACTTATGCTTCTTCCAGTTCCTCTCTTAACTTCCTTTCCATTCTTTAAGCTGGGACATATGAAACCACTTTAAGATCTTCCGGTTACGCTTGGTAACAATCTCTAGTTGATACACGGTTGGACCTGCCTTATTAACTATAAAGCATGGACCCATCCATCTTGGGCTCAGTGGATGGCTCTTTTCACTGAAGTGACGGTACAGAATTTTATCACCGACATTCCATTCGCGAAATCTGAGCTCTTCTCCCAATCTTTGATCCATCTTCTTGATATTACTATGCAATTGTGATGCCACAGTTTGTTGAATATTATGCAACGTTTCCAATAATTGCTTAAGATATTCAGCAGTTTTTATGCGTGGCTGGAAGTCATCAGGTGGCACTCCTCCTTCGACCCACCACATCTCAGGGGTCCACATAGGTCTTCCAAAGAGGACTTCATGGGGAGAATAACTCGTTGACCCCACGGTCGATCTCATAGCCATCAATATCAGTGGAAGGTGTACATCCCACTGTTTTCCTAATGTCTCTACTACCTTTCTTAGAGCCGTTTTGATTACTCTGTTGGACCTCTCTACCAGTCCAGATGACTGTGGATGTCCCACAATATGGAATCGTTGCTTTACTCCTAGCGCAACACAGAGCTGTTTGATGATCTCGGCGGTGAAATGTGATCCCTGATCACTATCGATCACCGATGGTAAACCGTATCTTGCAAATATTTCATTTAGCAGTACACGTGCCGTTGTCTTGGCTGTGCAGTTCCTTGTTGGTATAGCCTCTATCCACTTAGTGAAGGAATCTATTATTACTAAGCAGTATTCGTTGCCTCTTCCCGTCCTTGGCAATGGACCAATATAATCTATCTGGAGTCTTCTCCAGGGTCCATCAATTGATTGGTACCGTAGCAGGATCTGATTATTCCTGGGCTTGGGATTATTCTGAGCACACTTCAAGCAATTATTTATGTAGTGCTCAGCATCGGCACGAAGCTGAGGCCACCATGCTACTGTTTTAATACGCGAAATGGTTTTATCCACGCCAAAATGTCCTTGTGAGTGCGCTAGTTCGACAAGTTCTGATCGAAGAACTGTGGGCATTACTAGAAGTGGACTCCCTGTCTCCTGACCATCCACAATTTCTTGAGCCCCATTACATGTCTTTTTATAATGTAATCTTTGAAGCGTTCTTGCTGTAAAAGCTTCATCACCTCCCGGTCCGCTTCCTGAATTTTAACTATATCGAGAGTGTCTTTACATGGTGGTACCATCTCTATAGCATCGATTTTATTTTGCTGTGGTGGTAAATTCCATAAGGACTTCCTGTCCGATGTAGTTGCTTGTTTCGCCATTTGATCCACCTGGTTGTTTAGCACAGAAATTTCCTGTTGATCTTTTCTATGTGCATGAACTTTAAACAGGTAGGTTTTCCCTTTCCGTGTTTCCGCCAGATCCCATGCATAATTTAATAAATCTGCGTGCTTTACTGGACGGTTGTCATTTGTGCACATATTCCGCTCTTTCCAGACTACCATCCAATCGATAAAAGATCTCAGCACCCAGTCTGAGTCTGTGCAGATAGTGATATCATCTTTGGCACTGGCATTCTCTAAAGCCAGAATGATGGCAATAATTTCTGCTGCTTGCGCGGATGGTATAGATACTGATCTTAAAATCTTCCTTTGAGAGGACACATGCAATGCGGCAGCTCCTGTTATTACTTGGCCATCCTTTCTATAGCAGCTACCATCCACTACCCAGATGTTCCGTTCCGTTTTTTCATGAACTTCTTCATACTTGAGCAGTAGGTCAAATGGAGATTTGATCTTAGACACCCTTTGTTCTGGAATTGGACAGACATGTATGTCTTCTGGTCCTAAAGGTTGGCAGAAGATAGTTGGGACCAATGATGGTGTTTTTGTCGGCTCTACTTTGATCTGATGATTCATTAAGGTCAGTGTCCATTGTGCTAACCTTGGATGGCTCACTCGGCCATTATTTGCTTGGCTGGATATAATATATCGGACAGGCGTATGACTGGTTTTTAAAACGATGGGAGCCTTTCCAATGAGATAGTCCCAGTGGATCAACACCCACGTGAGAGCCAGAACCTCCTTCTCAGACGGGGAATACTGCTTTTCCACGCCGGAGAGGGTTCTTGAGCCATATGCCACCGGCTTCAGAGATGTACCTTGTGGCTGCATCAGTACAGCACCCAAAGCTTCTTTGCCCGTTGTAAGGGACAAATGATATTCTTTGTCAGGATTGGGATACGCTAATGCTGGTGCTTGTATCAAAGAAGTTTTGAGATTACAAAAGGCCTGTTCCTGCTCTGGGCCCCAATCCCACTCTTGTCTCTTATTTAATAATTTATAGAGTGGTCGGGCGTTCTTACCGAACTCTCCTATAAAATCCCGGCAGAATCCAATTAATCCCAGGAACATTCGAAGGCTGTGTACATCCGAGGGAGCTGGTAGCTTGGAAATCAGTTCCACTCTGGCTTGGTCTGGTCTTTTGCCTTCTTGACCAAGATGTACACCTAGGTAGTTTACTTCTTTCATTACAAGCTGTGCTTTCTGAGGATTGATAAGAAACCCAGCTTGCTTCAGGGCCATCAGAACTTCATCCAGCACTTTTAGATGGGTTGACCGATCTGTGGTCGCGATCAAGATGTCGTCTACATATGACATTACATTCTTAGCTGATGGAATGTCCTTGAGCACACTTCAGATGACTCTATGGCAGATGGTGGGCGAATTGTGGAACCCTTGTGGAAGTCGTGTAAAGGTATATTGTTGGTCCCGGAATGTAAAAGCAAACTTATGTTGAGATCTAGATGTTATTGGTATCGAGAAGAATGTGTTAGATATATCAATAACCGAGAACCACCGGGCACCTTCCGCGATTTGGGCCATAATCTCAGGGAACTTTGCCACGACTGGAGCCATTCGGGGAGTTACCTTATTTACTCCTCGATAGTCCACAGTCAATCTCCAGGTCTTTCCATCCACCTTGATGACTGGCCAGATGAGAGAATTGCAGGGACTTTGTGTCTTAATTAAGACTTCTTGGGAGACCAAACTTTGGATGGTCTCCTCAATGCCATTTGTTGCCTCAGCGGGATACCGATACTGCTTCTGTGGTCTCGGATCCGGGCCTAAAACATCCACAACTTCCATAGTCTTTCCACAGCTTAATTTGTGCTTGGCAAACACCGTTAGATGCCTGTTGACTATCTCCTGAATATCTGCCTCCCAAGAGGGCATCTGCAGGTCTTCATTAGCCTTCAACACCCCCAAACGATGAACACTCGAAATAATAGTTGTTACATCTTCATCCGTCTTATGTGTTTGTAGAATTCGTCTATTGGGCAGATCAATAATAAAGCCGAATTCTCTAAGTAGGTCGACACCCATAATTCCAACACCATCTAGGTTCTGTAAACCTATTGGCAGATTGACTTCCTCAATCCCGACTTTGCAATGGATGTCTGATGCAAAGGGAGCTCTCGATATCTTGCCATTATAAGATTGCAGTGTCTTGGAGTAGATAATCGTCGATTGTTTTGTCATAATAGAAGAGGATTTTGTACAGATGATACTTGTAGATGCCCCTGTATCCACAAGCATCTTTTGGGATACTCTCCCAAACCTGCCTCTTAATTTGACCAGAATCGTTGGTCTTCCATATAGGTCAAATTCAATATTAGTGATAGTCTTTAGGGGCTGAGGCGAGGCTCGGCCTCCTCAGTATCTGATATTAGAATTTTGCTGCATTGGATGGTTCAACACCTCAATGCTGCTGATGGGAGCGTCTGGATGATCAGAAGTGTCTTTTTCAACCTTGGCTAGTTCTTTAAAAATTTGGTCAATGTCCATAACTTTCACCTTTTCCCAAGGTAGGTATCTTGCAAGGCGACCGGCTAACACGTGACGAGTCACAGCCAATTCATCTCGTCGGCCCCTGAACATTCTCGATGGTTGAAATGGTAATGGTCGTTGCTGTGTGTCTGGCTTACTTTGAAAGAGATTTTGATTTGGTCTTCTTCCTGGTGGAGGAGGTGGAGCTCTTCTTCTAACTGGCATGGGTTGTTTAAGGTCCTTAATTTCAGCAATCTTCTTAGATGTTGGTACTGAAGATTTTAATAGACCAGCTTGGTGTTGCCAGTCATAAACTTCCCGAATTTTTTGTTCTAGTTCTTCTAAAGGTGTATTTGTGTAATCTAAAGAGCTTAAGGTTGCCTTTATTGATGGAAGTAGACCATAAAATAATAACTTTTTATAGCCCGGGGTATCATAATTCACCTTGCCATCTATGACTTCCCCTAGGCCTGCTAGACACTGTAACAATTCCGGCCTTTCATTTTCTTGCTGTCGGTCTGCATAATACCTTCCAATGACATTGTCATTTGGGAAAAATAGGTTATACATAGCCTCATATAACTTGATCAATTCAGGATTGGCACCATTAATTTAATCAGCGGGTAGTGCCATCAAATCTTCAGTTAAAAGACACTCTCTCATCACAACAACAACGTCATCTGGAGTCAAATTAGCTTTTGAAAGTTTCGCCATCCAATGAAGTGCGTTATGTTTTCGACAAGGGCCTAAATTTTGCCCTATGGCTCTAGCCTGCTCAGGAGTCAAGACACGTCTTTCGAGTCTCACAGTAGGTTGTGTGTCTCCTGCATGATACACCTCAGTAGTAATGATGGGCTCTAGGATGCCCTGAACCACATCACTCCTCACTGAAGGACAACATACCCCTCCTGCATTCTCTTGGGCAGGGTACTTATATACCTCACTGTCCTCAATGCTTGAATTAATAGCTGAGACAAATCCTCGAGCCAGACCCAATTGTTGTTTTAGGCTCTCCATTTCGGCACGACACTGCGAATGATCCGCATTGGATGGTTTGCACTGTCTGGTTTCATTCAAAAGATGCCGAACAGTAGCCTTAGAATCATTAAGCATGGCTACTCGCCCCTGGAGGTTAGTTTCTAACTCATTGCACTTCTTTAATACCTCCTCAATTTGGATATTCAGTGCATCTCGTTGTGTGCGTAATTTATCAATTTTGGTATCTTTTATTTTAATGTCATCCACCAATTTCCTGATTCTTTCATCTTGTCCAAGACGTATTTCCAAAGAATCATTTAATTGTTTTGACAATGCCTTCACTTGACTATTTAACTCATTTGTTACCAAAGCCAGCCCTTTAATAAGTGAACTTTTCTTTACTTTCCGTGAGGGCTTTGGCTTTTCAGTAACAAAGTGGTCCCACATTTTAATAAAATTGGTCAGGGAATTTTCTCCCTTCAGATCATTCTCATCCCAGGTTTTAGCAGATGTAATAAATAAAGAAATATCGGTCTCAAGATTAGTTTTATTTAACGGCTCCGCTGGTCTGCTCGCCGTCACACCGAAGATCTTCAGGATCCTTCTAGCAGCCATGGCAACTAACTGATTAAATTGCCTCACTTACAATTCAATCAGGGGAGAATTGTAGAGCTCTGGGTTACCCAGGCACAGCAGGTTGATCAGACCTCTGTCCTGCAGAACCTACTTAAACGCCTACTAGAGCGCGCTAGCACACCGCAGCTAGTAGCGATCAAGATTCCAAAAGAAAAACCCAAAAAGGGGTTTAAAGTATGGCTCGCCGCAGCGACTCCGAACGTTCCAAACCCTAAAATGGTGGAACGTCCTTGAACGTTCTAGGGACTCTCAAAATGGTGCCCTGTCCCTAAAATGGCGTCTTGCCATGAACGTTCTAGGGACTTGTTAGTTCGATATACCTTTAAGTCGAACTAGCCTTAGTTCGGACTACTGCCAGTCCCGAACTAGTCCCTTAGTTCGGACTACTCATTTAGTCCCGAACTCTTCTAACTCGCCTACTCAAGATCTTCGGTCGAGTTAGGAAGCTTAGCTCTGAAAAGTGTTCAGGCTTAAGCCGTTAGTTCGATATTACTAAGTCGAACTATACTATTTAGAGCCTTACTTGGCTCGAACTAATACACTTACTTCAACCTATCTTTTCTCTAGCTACTGGGACGATGACAGTTGGTGGGGAGGATTACTTGAGAAGAAAGGCTTTGGGATACAGAGAGATGGGTGACAAAACTAGGAGTGGCCAGTTCCCAACCAAAATCCCCCTTTCACTCTAACACCCTCTATCTGACTAATCCTGTAACATTTCCTCCCCAAACAACCTTCTATTTGTTAACTTTGAGATTTTTATAGCAATTATAATTTTTTCAATGGGTAGAAAACAATATATATCGGAGTCCTGCCGCGGTCGCCACTTTCTGTTACGCCCTTATGGGGAACAACACTTACCTATACCTAATTAGCCTAATTATTATAATATTAAGATCTTACAAAGGCAGGGGCGACTCCGAATGCCGTATCTATTCACCGGTTACATTGCCTCTACCCAAAGAAGTGGCACGTGAAATAAAAACTTAACAATTTAGATGAATTTTATAACAACAAGTGAATCTCAAAGTTAACAAGTAAGGAGGGGGAAGTCCCCTTTTAAACTAAACAATTATACTACCAGAGTACTACCAGAGTCTACGACGCAGCGCCGATAGATGGGTTGCTGACGACCTCAATCCTTTGGCTCTTTCCGAGCCTCGGGAGAGGAACAGTCAGGAGTCCCTCGTCGGTAGACTGAGGATGGCGACCTGCAACCTTTGGGCTAGTTGGAAGCCCTCAGGGAGGAACTGCCAAAGCGATCCCTCGACGGACGGTTGAGTGCGAAGACGGTTGATTCTCCTTCCGTGAAACTCTCTGGTCTCCGTCCTCCTTCTTGCTCTTCGGAGCAACGGGAACCGGTGATGGACGCTAGACTCTCTATCTATCCTACACTTAACCTATCCTAAAATAAAACCCTAACTAATCCCCGACACACCCGTCGAACAGACACGATGACGGCCGATAAACGGTACCGCGATGCAGCCTGCCGAACAAGCACGACGACGAACTCTAACCTACACTAAAATCTAAACTAAATAACTAACCTAATCTAATCCTAAAAGGAGGGAGGATAAACCTTCCGTTTATCTCCACTTCAAGAGATTTCTAGACCTCACTCATTCCTTTATTTTAAAATACCCGGGACCAAGACTTTAGACCTCATTCACACCCTCCTAACCTAGAACCATACACAAGCCCGATGCCCGACGCAACCCTTGAAACGGGTGTTGCAAAAGCTTATAAAGCAGGGCTCATGCATATTCATAAGCTTGAGATCTTTAAACTGATTGGTTCGCCAGAATGCTTATTTACATAAGTTCAAACTGATTGGATAACACCTTGTGGTAATTCCATATTCATGAGGAACCATATCTACTAATGAATATGCATATGTTTTCAAATTTCCACAGTCAGTTTGAGCCTACGTGCTAAATCACCTTACAATAATGGTTTCTTCAATGATTGACAGGTATACGTATTGGGTGATAGCATAAACATTCAGGCATCTTACTCTAATAAATGACACATCACAACATTATGCATATAATATATGACTCATTTGCATCTTACAATCAACAAATAATGTATTATTTGTAACACTCCTAATGCAACCTAATATGCTATTCGCCTTCTTGGCTACAAGGGCACACTGTTGACTCGTATCCAGCTTCTCATCCACTGTAATCCCCAGGTCCTTTTCTGCAGAACTGCTACTTAGCCATTCAGTCCCCAGCCTGTAACAATGCTTGGGATTCTTCTGTCCCAAGTGCAGGACTCTGCACTTGTTCTTGTTGAACCTCATCAGATTTCTTTTGGCCCATTCCTCTAATCTGTCTAGGTCACTCTGGACCCAATCTCTGCCCTCCAGCCTATCTACTTCTCCCCCTAGTTTAGTGTCATCTGCAGACTTGCTGAGGGTATAATCCATCCCCTCATCTAGGTCATGAATCGAGATGTTGCCATCTTGAGGTGCCTTTGAGCCTGACATTTCTATGATGTTCCTGACCCCACCTGTTTGACACAGGCACTTGTCCCCATTCCCTGCCCCCCTCTCTCTCTCTCTCTCTCTCTCTCTCACTCACACACGCATGCACGAACGTATACTTACTACTGAGGTGCCGGGCAGGGATGAGCTGGGATCTGCTCACCCTGTTGTTGCTGTCCTTGATCTCATACCCACAGGAGTAATTCCCAGAGCTGCCCCTGGACATTATATGGTCATTGTTGTAGGCGATCTTCTCCTCCAAGCCCTTCTGAGATGAAACCTCCTCCCTGTCCTTGCAGAAGACGACACAGGTGGCTGGAAACTGGGAGAGCACAGAGCACTGGAGCCACACGGAGTCCCCGGGCCAGGCCGACATCTGGCTAAGGTAGAGGATGGGGGCAGGGAAAGCACCTGGCAAGGGGAATGGGTCAGAACTGTTAGTGGGTTGTTAGTGGTACCCAGCACTGTTAGTGGGGCAGCAGGTAAATGGCAGGGGGGCAGCGCCATGTCTCAGATGGAGGATCTGATCCCAGCCCAGCTGGGCAGACTTGGGGCGGGGCGGGGGGGACAAACTCTCTCTGGTGATCAGAAGCTTTAATCCCTGTGACCATTTTGTGTTATGAAAGAGCCTGGAGGCTCAGCCACGCTGGGTTCCCATTGCCTGTCCCCAAGTACTGTCTTAGAATAAGGGATCACAGTTGGGGAAGTAAGGTCAGGAGACAGGTGACCCCTCAGCATGGTTGGCCCTTGCTGATTGGGGTTTGTCTTGGGAACAGCCAACGCCTCGGCCTGTCCATGATGTGAAGGCCAGTCGTGAAATCCTTCTGCTGTCCCAGGGACCTTGCCATCTGATAGCCAAGGGTGTGTCCAGTTCCCTCCCCCTCTGGTGTCTGCTCTTATATCCTCCCTGCCCTTGTGGTCCTGTTGTCCCCCGACTCTCCAGCTGGCACAGGGGACACCAGGGCAATTCCAAGCTCAGGCTAAGGGAAGGTGTTTGGGCAGCAGCAGGGAGCAGACTCCCCTTTTCTGGGACTCACCAGGACAATGGGACCAGCTCTGAACTCCCAGGTGAATTGCTGCTGCTGCTGGGCAGATCAATATCTGACTGTTACCTCCCCAACCCTGCTGGTGCCTTGACCAGCAACATCCCCTGCCCCTGCTGCTCAGAAAACCAACAAAGAGCAGCGGCTGGCCATGCCCACAAGCCACATCTCGGCCAAACAAACTCTTGTAGGGCTGGATGCAGGGTTGCTGGGTGCTGCTCCCTGGCCTGGGTCACATCCAAGGTCAGTCTGGTTTATATAATGGTCCATTCTGGCCGTGCCCTCTGAAATGCCGCCTGCCTGCCCAGGGCTGGCTATTCACGGTGCTGCTGGCATTTAAGGCCGAGGTGCAGGCTGAGTCCCTGTGGGGGTGAGCTCCAGGGCAGAGACCTGGGAGCTGGTGCTGTGAGAAACTAAATCCCCTTTGCTCAGAGCCGGGCGATCTCCACTTCCCAGGCCCAGTGCTCTGGGGTGAGATGGGCTGTGGAGGTGGTGCGGCCATCCACCTCTCACACTGGCCATGGACCTGAGCAGAGCTGAGAGGGAGCAGGACTGAGAGGGGTCAACAGGAGACCTGCTCTCCCTGCTCATATCTCACAGAGTCCTGATCCCCTTCCCATGCCGTTGCTCCTGGCTCCACACTGATGGGACACCCAGGATAGGGCGGGGTAAATGCTATGGGCAGATTGGGGACAGACAGACATTTGGACTCACCGGGAGCTGAGCAGATCGCCTGGCTGCTGGGACTCAGCGCTGGGAAGAGAAAGGTGCCATGTGGTTAGTGCTGGAGATAAAATCTCCCCCTTTCTGAGGTCCCTCTTGAGAGACAAAAACTGCTTGTACTAGAGAAATAAATTCTTGATCTGTGTTTCTGAGGAGGCAAACCGGCAGCACATTAACTCTGGGGCAGGGCAGGTTCCTCATGCACACAGACCTCAGCTGGGCTGGGGCTGCCTTTCCCTTCGGCTCTCTTCAGGGCCAGATGCTCAACTGGTGTAAACCGGCATTGACTCCTGTGGAACAACACTGATTTACACCAGCTGGGGATCTGGCCCAGCAGCTCTCACTCTCAGGGTACATCTAGACTACAGGCTTTTGTCAACAGAAGCTTTGTCGACAGATACTGTCAACAAAGCTTCTGTCGACAAAGAGCGCCTAGACTACATCCAGTTCTGTTGACAAAGCAAGCCGCTTTGTCGACATGAGAGTGTAGACACAAAGGACAGTGTAGATGCAATAACGCCTTTTGTCGACAGAACTCTGTCGACAAAAGGCATTATTCCTCGTAGAATGAGGTTTACCGCCATCAACAAAACTGCCGAGTTCTGTCGATGTTATGTTGACAGAACTCGGCAGTAGTGTAGACGCAGGTATAGTTTTGTCGACAAAAGGCCACTTTTGTCGACAAAACCCTGTAGTCTAGACTCACCTTCAGTGTTTACCTTGGCTCCCATTTCTCGCCTACTGGTAGGAATTTGCTGGCAGACTGGCCCAGGGGCTGCTCTCAGTTCCATTTCTTCCCAAGATGCCAGGTTCTAGCCCAGGATTCCCATGTAGTCACCAGGCAGTAAGAGAACCAGCATCAGGAGCATGGAGGAGGTTGTGGAACTTATCGGTACAGAAACAATGGGGTCAGGACTCAGGAGGCCACAATCCACAATCTCTCCCTGCTCTGACTTGCCTGGTCTGACTTCAGCTAAGGGAAGCTCCAGTCTCTCTGATCCGATCTGCCCAGTCGGCTCCCCAGGGCAGCTCCAGCCCTGCTCCCAAGGGCTGAGGTAGCAGAGATGCTGCAGTTTCTCTCTGGCCTGCTCTGTCTCCTTGGGTCTGATACTCATCATCGGTCCCCATTTCCTGCCCCGCACCATCCCCCTTCCTTGCCCCAACCTCAGCCTCTCTATTTAGGACTGAGAACTGAAGGGGCCTGGTTTGCTTGTTTCAGTCTATTGCAGGGGCCTTAAACCCCAGCTTGCGGGCCATCCTCAGCAAGAGCAATTGTGCAGTCTGATCTGGGACATCCCCCTAGATGGGGAAACTTTCCTCCCCTTCCCGCTATCGCCCCTCCCCTCCTCATGGCACCATGTCCCCGAGGATGCAGCTTTGGGATCACAGAGGAAGGGGAGGCTGGTGCGGCTTGGTGGCAGCTGTTCCCCCTTCACCTCACACAGCTCGCAGCTCTTCCGGCTCCCAGTCACGTCACTCTGCTTCCCACCAGTGAGTGCGGAGGGTTGTTCCTCCCCGAGCTCCACTGCCCCTGTTGCTGCCGAGGCCAGGCCACCTTGCTAGTTCCCCACGTGGTCCAGAGACTCTGGTTCCTCCCACCCACAGTGTTTGGGGAGGCAGGTGCCCTCCTGTGCCCCCCTCTCATTGCCTCTGTCTAATTATTGTGGGACTACAGGAAAACAGGCCCGTGCTTTACCTGCTCCCAAGGAAAGGGCTGGTGTGTAGCTGACAGGACTCAGCAGGGCTGGACTGGCCGAGCCTTGCGAGTGTAAGAAGGGTGGGGGCAGCTGTTCTGGCCAAGCAGCTGCTCCCTTCCCAAGGGTACAGCCTGGCCTGCCTTGGCCTGTTCCCCCCACCCCCCCATTCAACCAATAGAGTCGAATACGCTTCATTGGGAACCTCTTGTTAATTGCAGCTGAGATGGAATACTTCTACCCTGCATCCTGCTGGGAGCTAGATAACAGGGAGCTGACGGCACTTGAACCAGGGCCGTGTTCCCGTCCATCCTGCAAAGTTACTGAGCGACAGCTGGGCAGAGGTGACAGCCGAGAGGCGGATGGAAGCAGATGGGACTGATGGCCGGCAGGGAGCAGCAGAGAGGCGCTACGAGCGGCCTGCAGGGCAGCGGCAGAGAGCAGGGAGCACAGGGCAGGGGGCCAGTGAGCAGCCAGAAGGGTGAGTGATGTGCCTCTTCACATCCCCCGCTCAGGATGGGATGTGATCTCTGCGGCTGCCCCTCTGAGCTCTGGGTCTGCAAGTGGGGCACAGAGAAGGGCTGGGCATGTGAAGGGGACACAGAACCTGAGCAGAAAAGGAGGCTGCCTGACCTACCTGGGGTGGGATGTTACTCATGGCTCTGCTTCTGAGCCTGTTTGTGGGATTTTCCCAAATTACTACCAAGTTACTTGCCTCGTTTTAATAAGTTTCTTTTCCACACCCAGACTCTGTGTGCGAGTGAGGAAACATTGCCTCTCCACGGCACCCAGGGGTGGTGGGTGAATTTCCAGGTGGAGGCTCAAGCCAGTCCTGGCTTAGATGGACAGAGAGGGACCCCCTAGATATTGAACCCGAGAATCATAGAACACTAGAACTGGAAGGGCCTTGAGAGGTCATCGAGTCCAGTCCCCTGCAGGACCAAGCACCCTCTGACCATCTCTGGCAGGTGTCTGTCCAACCTGTTCTTAAATGTCTCCAGTGATGGAGATTCCACAACCTCCCTAGGAAATTTATTCCAGTTTTTAACCACCCTGAACCTTAGGAATTTTTTCCTGATGTCCAACTTAAACCTCCAGATCATGACTGCAGCTGATTCTGACTGTGGCTGCTGCTGGCTTTACCTGGCAGATCCATAACAGAATGAAAAGCAAAGACCCCAGTATTTCCTGTTCCCTTTGTTGGTAACTAATGGAGCTTTGTGCTTCACTGTGGGGAAGTTAACAGCAGCATAAATTTGCTTGAACATAATTCAAAGCTAGCAGGAATCAGCTGCTTTTTGCTCCTGTGGCCAAATTGGTTTTAGTAAAGCAGCTGCCCTGACTTCTTGCTTCAGTGGGGTTTGTGAGTCCAGCTACAGGGAGCCTGCTGAGCATACCCCAAACTACTCGCCCAATTTCAAACTTCTGGGTATGCTAGAGGCGACTGGTCACAGGGCCCTGGGGGGCTACTGGCCATGTGAGCCACCCCCAGTCCAGGGAAAGGCCAGGACAATGCCTCCTCCACCCAGGCCCAGCCTCTCCCTCTCCACCCCATCTCTTGCCTGCCCCACCTATTTCCCCAACCAAGGCAATCTGAGAAACTAATGGAACCCCTTCCCCCTTCACACTCACCCACAGCAGCAGGGTAAGTGGAGCAAGGCTGCTTTGCACTCCCGCTGCATCATTCCTCTTCCCACTGGGGAGTGTGGGGCAGTCCTGCTCCTCCCCAGAAAGACCAGGAGAGCAAAACTGGGGCTGTCTCCCTCCGCTTCCCCTGCTGGTGAGTGCCAGGTGCCCTGACTCCTGACATGGGTGGCAGGCCCCCTGCTAGTCCCTGCACCAGCTGCTGGCCAGCCCCTTTGCTTCTTCCTTGGGGGCTAGGTCAGGTTCCCCATCCCTGTACTACTGTGATCCTCGGATCCATGTTAACTGCTTGGGAGGGACACAAGGGAGGCACTGGTCATGTGACAACCCCATGTGACCCATGTGACTTCTCTCACATCACCCCTAGCACGGGGGAGGGCCCTGCCTCTTCCCATTCCCACCCTGCCCTCACTCCACCCCTTCCACCAAACGCCACCCCTGCTCCTCCTCCCCCTCTCCACGTCTGAAACAAGGGTTGGCTGGGCAGGAGGAAATGAGTTGGGTTACTGTCTGAATGAACCTGAAGCAGAAGACTCTGATCACAAAGATGACTCTTTTTTTTTTCCACAATTCAGTTCCCTAATTACCTGAAAGTTGAAAACAGTCCTGAATTGCCCTGGAAATGTGCCAGGGCACTCAAAGCCCTGCAGAAAAGTGCTCCTTTGGATGGGCAAACATACTTAGAAAGGTCCAAGGAACTTGTAGTAGCAACACCAGCCAAAGTGGCAAGAGAGAAACAGATCTCCAAATCCACCAGTGTCAGCACCACAATGCAGAGTCTCACTCAGGTGCTGACTGTACCAGCAGCAGGGCCTGTGTCGCTCATTGGGAAGCTCACAACACAGCCAGATTTTCCAGAGCTGGTCCCTCAGGCACCTAAATGCAGTGGTGATATTTTCCAAAGCCCCCAGCCTTATACCGCCACGGCTCTAATACTCTGTTTTTATCAGCTGCTAGGTGTTGGCACTTACAGAAATCTCTAAATAGAGCTGGGAGGACTTGGGAGCTGAGCTACTGATACAGGGGTAGTAACACAGAGTTTGGGGATTTTCCCAATTTTATTCAGAAGAAACTTTTATTTTTTTGTTAAAAAAAAAAGGGGCAAACAGGCAGCATTTATCTTAAGCCTATTCCAGTGTCCTATAGCTCTTTGGGCATTGGCATTGTGTTGCTGTGTCCTGGAAATGATCCCCCACTTCCTGCCTGCACGGCCCCTACTGTTGCCTCTGATTTGGGGAGGTTCTGCGATGTGGCTGTGCACTGACCAGCCCTGCATTTCAGCGACTGGAGTATTAACGACGTCTGTCCTGCTTCAGCGCGATGGTTGCGTATGTCGGAGTCTCTTCTCTCTGGGGCCCTGGATGCTTCTGTAAAACACCAAAATGTGACTGTTCTGCTCAGCCAGCCTAAGGGCAGAGAAATGAAGCCAGAAGATGCCCCTCTGACAGCCCTGCTGTGCGTACAACAGGGGCAGTTCTATGGGTATCCAGGCCGGGAAACACCAATGACCCCACTTCCTACTTCAACCCCTCTGAGGCAGGCAGATCAGATTCCCCCTCCACAGCCTTGGTCAGGACCTTTTATGCCTCCCATTAGAATGGCTGTGTGTGCCCGGACACCTGCCAGCTGGGCACAGGAGCCATTCCCCTCTCCATGCCAGCCAGCCCGTAAGGCAGTTCCAGGTCACAGTCTCTGTAACACGATGTCACTAGTAACTCAGCCGGATGTTAGAGGTCTGGGTGGGGGAGGTTCTGTGGCCTCCGATGTGCAGGCAGTCAGACCACATGATCATGATGGTCCCTTCTGGCCTTAAAGTCTCTGAGTCTGTACTGACACCTCACCTCTAACATCTGGCTGAGTTACTAGTGACGTCATGTTCCAGAGACTCCACAAAGTTACACTAGTCCAAACCTGACAGCGACCTGGGCCCCATGCTGCAGAGGAAGACAAATAAACCCCTTGGTCCCTGCCAATCTGATCCAGGGAAAAATTCCTTCCTGGCCACAAATATGCTGATGAGTTAGATGCTGAGCATGAGGGCAAGCCCCACCAGCCAGACACCTGGCAACAAATTCTCTGTTGTAAGTCAGAGCCTGACTCATCTAGTGCCCCATCTCTGGCCATTGGCGGTAAAATGCAGCTGTAGAATAGCTACGTGAGATAGTTGACAGGAAATCCATCTCCCAAGCCCGCAGGTCTCTGCCGAGCTGAAACAGGCAAACCAATCGCTCTCTGCTCTCACCTCACTTTGACCTTAATGAAAGTGCGACTCACCCTGGTGCTTTCCTGCAAATTCACGGAGGCATCTGGGGAGAGAAGGACAGTTACACGTCATCACTGGGGTGTAAGTGCCCTTAAAGGATGACAACAACTTGAGCATGAATTATAACCCCATGGCTCTAATTCTCCCCCAGCCAGCTCAGGGCTCCCTGTGAGCAGCGCTGAGCACCATGCAGTCTAATCCCCATCAAGGTCACTAGGGTGATCCGGAGGCAGAAGGATTTCCTACGGCTGGTGAAGACGGTTGGTGGGTCTGTGTGTCTGGGCTTTTGACAGAGCTAGTTTCTCACTGAGTTGCCTTTGCAGAAAATGCCAACATTTTCTTCAAAAAGTGTGTGCACAGAACCTGAAATATGTTGGCCCCAAACAGAAATATTCTGATCCAGATAAGAGCTGGTGCTGCACAGGACTCGTTCAGTTGCCTCATGCTGATATTCTCTGCTACAGCCTGGGCTGGCTTCACTTCATCTCCCATGATGCACTGCATCTGGGAATGCCCATGATGCACTACTTCTCATCCCCAAGAAGGGAGACAGTGATGCATCATGGGAGAGCCAGAGAGCCCAGCTCAAAGAGGAGACCAGGAGCATGAGGCACCAGAACTACAGCTCCCATGAGACACTCTTGCCCCCAGCTGCCAGTGATGGAGGTAGGACATTTTCCAGTGGGAGCGTTCCCTGGGATGTGCCTTTCCATGAGTAACACTTGTTTCATTCCCCTAAGCCCTGGCGATGTGGGGCTGCAGATCACAGGCAAAGGATGGAACAAAGGAACCTCAGGGACTAAGATGCCCGAGCCCTGGAACCCCGAGGACTCTTTATCTTCATTCACTTTGATCACAGGCAGTGTGTTGTTGTGACTGTCGGTCAGACACACTGATCTGGGATCTGTCCATCCCCCCAGTTACCACATTTACTCCCAACTCCACATTTCTCCATCATGTGCAGGTGACCCCAGCAACCCCAATGCTCTACAAAAGCTCTTACATTGTATCTGTTCTTCATGAGCATTGCTGGTGTCATGCTGGGCTCCTTCTCTGTGGGGAGAAGTAAGGACAGGGTGAATCAGAGATGCCACCTGCGCTCTGTGTGTCACCTTGGTGATATTGCATCTGTTTGCAGAGATCCAGCTGTGAGTAGGTTTCTTCACCTGGCTGGTTCCCCTGCTAGGTCCCTATATCTCAATTTAACTCACACTCAGCTGACAGGCAGGGAGACCTAATTCTGGATAACCAGGGATAATCTGGATAAAAAAGCTTCACCTTTCACAGAGGGAAGATCTCCTACAGGTGAGACTTAATCTTTATGCTCAGACTCTTCCCTGAAGACAACTGGGGTTGGAGAAAGGTGGCTGGTAGCCCTGGGTGTCTGGGGTGTGTTGGCTGGCAACCTGAGCCAGATTGTAGGCCAGGATTCAGGGCAGATTGGGTGGGGGTCTTCTGGCAATGGCTCCAGCAGAGGTGGGGGGGTGGCCTAGTGCAGAAGGGGTGGGGTCCAGGCTTGCCTCCCTGAACGGGGGCTCATATGCTGCAGCTGATGGAGCTGATGCTGGATGGACTGGAGCCCCTTGGTTTCCAGCCAGGCTTGGCCACTCCCAGCCCTGCCCCAGAAGAACAGACCCTGTTCTAGGAAACTGACTGGGTTGGTCGGTGCTGCCAAACAGCCCCAACACCCCGAGTGTAAAATGAAGTAACTTTCCTTCTGTCACACACCCAGAGGTGGTTCTCAAACATGCTCCCTCTGCTGCTGGTGAATGGGATGGGAACACGCTACTTTGGCAAATCCCTTCCTTAAAGCATTTCCTCATAACCTCCTGATTCCATCCCAGCCAGGGAGCTCATCCTGCCCTGGGCTTTTCCAAAACTCCTCCAGAACAAACAGATTTCATTGCAGGAGAGCTGAGCGCTGCTTGGATTCTAGGGTGGCTGCTGGCCCTCGTTTGAGGCAGTGGGACCAGAAGGAAACAAGATGGGAGAGGGAACAGTCTCCTCCTACCTTTGATCTCTTCCTAGACACACAGCTGGAAGCAGCGAGACAGAGTGATCAGAAACGGGGACACGTTTCCTCGTGGGCAGAGAGAGAGACAGAGAAACTGAGCGACACGGCCCCAATTCCTCATCACAATGACACAAAGCCCCTTCCCCACGGCCCGGCCCAGCACTCTTCTCCACCAGCCCCTCTGACTGCTCCTGGGTCTGGTACGGTCAGTCTCATGTCATTTCATGTTCTACATAAAGCCCAGGTCTGAGAGTCGGGGGTTCAGTGAGAATTTAACTTTCATTAAGGAAAAAGCAGAAGTAAGTTCATAATCCTCATATTTGGAGAGAAAACCCTGAATATGCCCCCAAAAGCCCCCAAAGATCAAGTCCCCCAGGACAATACAAAGACCCCACCCTAGTGACTTGCTGGAAATCCCATCAGTGGTGCCCTGATCCCTGGTTGAAGCTTACAGGGTCCAATCCCAAAAATAATCCTTTCATCATATCTTTGATCTATGCCCCCAGCCAGCCTCCCCAAAACTTCAGAACTCTCCCAAATTTCAGTGTGTCTTTCCTCATCTCTCTCCTCCCACCCCATGCACAGTGGGGCAGAGGGTCTAAGGGGTGTCTCTGCCATGTCTGCCTGTACATTTTCTAACACAGCTTGGCCTCACTCTCATACCCACCTTTCTTCACCAGCAGATAAAGCACCACAGCCAGCACCAGGACGGCAGCAGGGACTGTAATTCCCAACAGGAGCTTTAGATCTGGCCCTAGGAAAGAACCTCGCTGTGAATGGCCTCTCCAAGCAGCCACTGAGTAGTGCCTCCTGGCTGGAGCTGGCTGAGACCTGTGGTAAGTGACTACTTGTGTGCTCATGAACAAACCCCCAAACTCACCTTGGTATAGCTGCAGGGCAACTTTATTGGCTGTTCTTTCCCACAGTTAGTTCTTTGGGGAGGGCTTTTTTTGCCAGTCTTTTTTTTAATCCAAACACAGTTTAACTGAAATAATAATCTTTCCCCCAAACAATTCACATGCAAGGACCTTCTTATCTAGTCTCCCTACAAAAATAAAGTTGAAATGAAAATCATCATTTGGTTTTCCCTTGAATTGACACTTTTGTTTCATTTTGGTTTTCAAAATCCAGAAATGGAACGAAAACGTCCATTTGCTTTGGAATTAAATCAAGAAAAACATTCTGGGTACGTCTACACTAGCCCCCTAGATTGATCTAGGGAGGCTAATGAGGGTGACCAAAATTGCAAATCAAGCCCAGGATTTAAATATCCTGTGCTTGATTTGCATGTTCCCGGCCGGTCGCCATTTTAGAAATTGACTAGCCCAAAGTAACTGTCTGCATCTACACGTGGCAATGAAACGGGATTCTGATTTAAAGCCCCTAAATGGAATTAGCTGCTAAACCTCATTGCAGGAGGAATACCAGCTAATTCAAGTTAGGGCTTTAAATCGGAATCCCGTTTCACTGCCGCGTGTAGACGCAGGCAGTTACTTCGGGCTAGTCAATTTCTAAAATGGCGACTGGCCGGCAACATGCAAATCAAGCGTGGGATTTTTAAATTCTGGGCTTGATTTGCAATTTTGGTAGCCCTCATTAGCCTCCCTAGATCGATCTAGGGGGCTAGTGTAGATGTACCCTCTTTTTCTAACGACACTTTGGTCTCCTTTTGGCTCCAATCTCCCACCCTCCAAAAGGAAACTGTCAAATCAAAATGAGGCCAAAAGTTTTTTTTTAATGATTTTTTTTTTAATCAAAACACTGAAATTGCCCATAACAAGTTTTGAATGAAATTGTTTTGTTCACTTTTTTTTGAGGCAGAAAACCTGGATTTCCCCCCAGCTCTAATGGTGAGCTCAGGGAAACACCCCTGTGGGACCTGCCCTGCCTCAGGAAGCAACACGATTCAGCACAGTCCCCAGGACCAAATGTAACATTTAACAATCACTTTAGTGCCAGCCATGGGACTGCAGCGGGAGCTCAAAGTGAAGCAAGTATGCAGGTGCTGGCCTGCAAAGGGTTGGACTGGAGCCCAGGTGTGAGAGCTTTCCCCAGAGATCTGGGCGGCTATAGAGATATGTGTGGAGCTTGTAGGAAAACACCCAGTGGAAGAGTTTTCCATCAGAAAATCCTGTTGCTTCAAAATCAAACCCTTTTGACAAGACTTTTCAGTCTTTTGGAACTGAAATGTGGCTGATTTTTTGTTCCATGCTGTGACATAGTGGGGGTGCTGTCTGCTCTGTAACCCAGTGTCCTCCGGCGCTGTGATGTGTGATTCCCACTGACTCACCCAAATGTGTATTAGCCCAGACACCTAGGCTCAGCATGACCAGATAACAAGGTGCTTCCGCGGGGGAGAGACAAAGGGAGGGAGGCGGAGACGAACACCAGGTTTCAGGGGAAGGGGCAGTTTCTGGCTGGAAAACATGAAGGGAACAACCTAAGCTGGGGGCTGAGGGTCTAGGGGTGACAATGGACCCCCTAACCTCAGGGTCTGAGGCATCCTGGCCTTGACTCCTATAGCCACATCACGTCTATGCTGTGCTGTATCCTGGAGAAGCAATAAACCCTCTCTATTCTACTGGCTGGTGGAGTCTGTTCTTGCTGCTACGGGGCTGCAGGACCGAGGGGAACCCCGACATGCCGTCACACATACAAAATCCGAAATTTTGACTGTCCATCTGGCTTCAGGAAGGAAATAAAATGTGAAAGGTCAGAATATCTCAGAGGACAGAAATCCCGAGTCCCCACAAGCTCCTAAGACACAGATAAAATTAGTCTCAGAGGGGTAGATGTGTTAGTCTGTAACTTAAAAATACCTTAGACCGGACACTGGTTCTGGGCTGAGATTCCTGGCAGAGGGGTTTGCCCACAGGCTGGGTGTAACACTCTGGGCCAGGACTGGAGCACAGAGCATAAATAGCTAATGACACAGAGACAGAACCTGGGAGCCCAGGTGGGATGATGCATCTGGTGCCTCTAGCCACAGCAACCCCCCCCCCCCCGCCCCTCCAGTGAGTGTAGAGGGAGGCAATAACTCACTGGCTGCCAGATTAGCAGAGGGGGCAGGGAACTCCAGAGGAAACTCGCCCAGCAGAAGGGCTTGGGATTCCCCCTCTGAAAGAGCCACTTTCCTGCCCTGCAAAGACGTTTCCAGACTCTGCAGTGCTGGGTAAAGCCTGGGAGAGAGCGCATCACATTGGACAAGACCATCCCCATGTGTGTTTCCCTGTGTCAGGCCTGGGCAAAATATGGATCTGGCCTGCAGATGCAGCAGGGAACCCCAGGCAGGCTTCCTGCTTGCCTCCCCCTATTTGCATGCTGCTCAGAAAAGTAGCTGCCAGGCCATTTCTCCTTCATAACTGTGAGCCCCGAGGGGCAGGGGAGACTTCATGCACTGCTTCCACCCCCAGCACAATCCCATTGGCCGGTTTCTGGCCAATGGGAGTTCCTGTTTGAAAAACAGGCAGCACATGAAGCACCCTCCATCCCACCCCACCCCACCCTCTGGCTCATAGTTATTCACACACACACACACACACACACACACGGCTCCTACAGCCTGTGCAGGGGCGGGGCAGGCAGGGAGGCTGCCTGAGAAACCTGCTGGGCTGCTGGCCGGAGTCACCCAGGTAACTTTCCCAGCCAGAACCTGCCTCTGGCACCCCAGCCCCTCCCTCTCACAACCCCCTGCCCCCCCCCACTCCTGCCCTCCTACTCCACATAACCCAAACACTCTGCCCCACTCCTGCACCCATGCCCTCTCCCAGATCTGGCACCCCAGTCTCCTGCCCCAGATCACTACCCCCTCCTGCTCTAGGTCACATCCCAAACCTCTGAACTCCAGTCCCCTGCACCCCGGGTCACAACCCCTTCCTGTCCTAAGTCACAACCCAACCCCCTGCACCCCAGTCCTCTGCCTTAAGTCACAGCAACCTCCTTCACCCAGACTCCCTCACAAACCCCAGGCTCAATCCTGCACCTCGGTTCCTTACCCCAAGCTCCCTTCTGCATCCAACCTCCATCTCAGAACCTGCACTTCCTCCATTAATATCATGGAAGATTGCAGCCCTCGACCATTTCCAAAATCTTGGAGTGCCCCCTCCATCAAAAAATGTTGCCCACCCCTGCTCTACAGCCATCCTCAGGGTGATCACAATCAGACTGGGGCTGCCTAGCCCAGGATACAGAAACTCTTCAGAAGCATTTACCTGGTGGCGAGGAACCGTCACCACCGCCACTGCTGCTGGCGCCATCACCTAGGCAATAAATATACAAGAGATATCACCATGGCGATCGCACTCACACTGGGGGCTTGCCCAGCCCAGGACCCACTTTTCCCTAAATAGAGACCCCAGAAGACAGAAACGCTTCCAAAGCATTCATCTGGGGGGGATGAACTCTTGTCAGCGCTGCTGCTGGAGTCATCGCCTAGGCAACAAACACACAAGGGATCAGAGCAGGCCCTGGCCCAGTCCAGGCCCAGACACGGCCCCAGCACAACCGACCATGGGCAGCCACTGGCTGGGGGCAGGGCTGCTGGAAGGGCCCTGGGCTCGGGGTGGGTCACAAAGTGGATCTGAGTCAGCCATTGGCATGTGTATAAGACACGGGAGGTGGCTGTGTCACTCTGCTTAATGCTAATGAGGCCTCAGCTGCAGTACAGGGGCCAGTTCTGAGTTTGGCACTTTAGCAAGGAGGTGGAGAAGCTGGGGAGAGTACAGGGGGAGCAACAACACTGAGCAAAGGTTTAGCCAACTTGAGCTAAGCGGAGAGGTTAGAAACACCGGGGCAAGTTTAGTGTTGAGAACAAAACCCTGAGGGGGGCACCTGAAAACAGTCTCCAGGAGTCAGTTGCTCTCAGTGCTCACTGGGGGTAGGAAAAGCAGTAACCGGCTTAATGTGCAACAAGGCAGGTTTAGGTGAGATCGCAGGAAAAGTTTTCGAACTATAGATTGTGGAATTGTGGAATCTCCATCACTGGAGATTTTGAAGAGCTGGTTAGACAAACACCTGTCAGGAAAGGTCTAGTTAGGGAATATTTAGTGCTGCCATGAGCACAGGGGACTGGAGCTACGATTCTGTGATTCCAGTAGGTAAGTGAAGCTCTGGAACAGGCTGTGGAATCCCTGTCACTGGGGGTTTATCAAAACAGAAGGGACAATCCTCTGGCAGGGATGGTCCAGGGATACTTGGTCTTGTCTCAGTTCAGAGGGTGTCTTATAGAATCCTAGAATCCTAGAGTCCTGGAACTGGAAGTGACCTCAAGAGGCCATCGAGTCCAGTCCCCTGCCCTCACGGCAGGACAAAATCTAGACCATCCCTGATAGATGTCTGTCTAATCTGCTCTTAAATATCCACTATGATGGAGATTCCGCAACCACCGCATCCAGGCAACGTGTCTGCTCTTCTGCTTTTTTTTGTGGTAGAGCAGATGCGTTATTTCAGAAACCCTGTCTTCCTCCTCACACAAGGAAGAAGGCTCTTCCGAAAGAGGAGATTTTTCCAAAATTTGGCCCTGCATAGATGCAATTTGCATACCTTTTTTCCAATAGATCAGTGTAGTCTAGACATAGCCCCTGACAGATAGGAAGTTTTTCCTAATGTCCAACCTAAACCTCCCTTGCTGCAATTTAAGCCAACTGCTTCTTGGCCTATCTTCAGAGGCCAAGGAGAACAATTTCTTTCTCTCCTCCTTGTAACACACTTATAGATACTTATTCACTTTTTCCATACCAGTCATGATTTTATAGACCTCCATCATATCCCCCCTTAGTCTCCTCTTTTCTAAACTGAAAATACAAATCTTTTTAATCTCTCTTCGTATGGGACCCGTTCCAAACCCCTAATTATTTTTGTTGCTCTTTTCTGAACCTTTTCCAATGCCAATGTATCTTTTTTGAGATGAGGCAACCACATCTGTATGAAGTATTGAAGATGTGGGCCTACCATGGACTTATATAGAGGCTTATTCCCTATCCCTTTTTTTAATGATTTCTAACATTCTGTTTGCTTTTTTGACTGCCGCTGCACACTGAGTGGATGTTTTCAGAGAACTATTCACAATGACTCCAAGCTCTTTCTGTATGTATAACTGGGATTATTTTTTCCAAAGTGCATTACTTTGCATTTATCAACATTACATTTAATTTGCCATTTTATTGTGCAATCACTTAGTTTGGTGAGTTCTTTTTGAAGCTCTTCACACTCTGCTTTGGTCTTACCCGTCTTGAGCAGTTTGGTATCATCTGCAAATTTTGCCACTTCACTGATTACCCCTTCTCTAGATCATTTAGAAATAGATTGAATAGGATTGGTCCCTGTCATGAACAGAAGGAGTGCTGACCAGCATCTGGTTATTAAGGGGTTAACTCAGATACCTAGCAAAGGTGTCGGCCAGGGGGCCGAGAGAACCAATCGAGATAGAGGGTTAAAAATTGAATTGGATATAGGTCCCCTGCCTGCTTTCTTTGTGTGGGAGAGTTACACCAGGACCTGAGAGACACAGAATGATTTAAATCCAGGCACCATGAAATTCAGGGCATGTGAGCGGACTGAATAAAAACAAAATTAAAAGTGAATACCAGGGAAATGTGCGTCCAGTCACGTTCAGGGTAATTTTTCTTTATTTTGAGATTTGGTTTGAACTGCTCTGTGTGATTCTATGCCACCCCTCTCCTCTTACCATCTAAGCATTGTGCCAGAGTATTTTTCTCTGTTCCTGCATGACTGTGAGCCATTAATAACTACTCTGTGAGAATGGTTATCCAGCCAGTTATGTAACCACCTTATAGTAGCCCCATCCAAGTTGTGTTTGCCTAGTTTACTGATGAAAACATCATGTGAGTCTTGTGGTCTCTTCCAGTGAGACCCTTCTGTGACGTCCCCCTCCCCCAGAGCTGTCCCGTCCACAGGAGAATTCAGGGCAGCTTTGCATTTTGCAGTGCCCACAGGGGCCACCTCAACCCCTCAACAGCCTGTTCTGCCTGCCTGACTGCCCTGATCCACCCCACAGTGCTCAGCTTCTCTGTGGCAGAGGGAAGAGAGGGGCTGTGGAGAAGAGAGGTGCCATGGTGTGGGAGGTCAGTGCGGCTTGGCAGAGTGGAGCTGGCTGCTGAGCCACTCAGGCTCCTGCCACAGGGTGAGTGCACGGGGGGGGGGGGAGTGATTCCTGCTGCTGTCAACCCCCAGTTATCCTCAGCCTTGTGTTGCACTGGGCGGGGGTAAGAGGGCAGAACAGGGGTGGGAAGGGATGCAGTGGGGGTGGAACAAGGATGGATCAGAGGTGGGGCCTGCAGTGGGGGGGAGGCTGTCCTGGGCCTTGTGCCTAGGGTACCATGGGGGGTTTACCCCAGGCACCGCACCCTCCCCCCCACAGGATGGCCCTGCTAGCCCCCTGCTGTCTGGGTTGGGATGTCTGAGTTGAGATGAATAAAAGCTGTTTTGTTGGAATTTTTTTGTTTCAGACTGTAATGAATTTCAGCATTTACATTTTTCAGGAGCTGGTTATTTAATTGTTGCCTCACCCCAACCCCATTCTGTGGGATGCAGAGTTGCTGGGCAGAGCTGAGCTGGAACACAGATGGATAGACAGACACACACACACACGTCCCCCCCCCCACACACACACATACCTTACCAGTGACACTGAGGTGCTTGGCAGGGCTGAGCTGGGATCTAGTCACCCGGTTGTCACTGTCCTTGATCTCATACCTGCAGGAGTAATTTCCAGAGCTGCCCTTGGTCACCACGTGTTTATAGTCGTAGGTGACTTTCTCCACCAAGACCCTCTGGGCTGAAACTTCCTCCCTGTCCTTACAGAATACGATGCGGGAGGCCAGGAACTTGGAGAACACGGAGCACTTGAGCTGCATGGAATCCCCCAGCTGGGCTGTTGTCTGGCTCAGGTACAGGATGGGGCTGGGGAGAACACCTGGGAAGGGGAAGGAGTACTGGTGGTGGTTGGTGCTGTCAGTGGGGCAGGAGGTAAATGGCAGGGGGTCTGTGCCATGTCTCAGATGGAGGCTCTGATCCCAGCCCAGCTGGGCAGATGGAGGGGCAAGTTCTCTCTGGTGACTAGAAGCTTTATTCCCTGGGATCATTTGGGTTATGGGCTGGGCTCCCACTGCCTGGTGCTGTGCACTGTCCTAGAACAAGGGGCCCTGGAGTGAGCACCCACTGACCCAGCTGGGGCAGTGTGGCCAGGAGAGAGGTGATGCCTCAGTGAGGCTGGACCTTGGCCATTGAGGGCTGTCTTGGCCAGCCCTGTAGACCATG
>CM064351.1:626904-645177 GCA_032595735.1 Pelochelys cantorii
GCCCTTGAGGTCCCCCGGCCAAAACGGCCCCAAGCTCCCCCCCCCTGCCCCTAGCTCCCCCGCCACACACGGCCCCTAGCTCCCCCCTCCCTGCCCCTGAGCTCCCCCGGCTACGCAGGCCCCTAGCTCCCCCCTCCCGCCCCGACTCCCCCGGCTACCACGGCCCCAGCTCCCCCCTCCCTGCCCTTTAGTCCCCCGGCTACACACGGCCCCAGCTCCCCCCCTCCCTGCCCCTGAGCTCCCCCGGACACACAGGCCCCTAGGTCCCCCTCCTGCCCTTGAGCTCCCCCGGCCACACACGGCCCCTAGCTCCCCCCTCCCTGACCTTGAGCTCCCCCGGCCACACATGGCCGCGAGCTCCCCCCTCCCTGCCCCTTAGCTCCCCCCTCCCGTCCCTGAGCTCCCCCTCACACGGCCCCTCTCCCCCCTCCCGCTCCTAGCTCCCCCTCCCTGCCCCTGAGCTCCCCCGGCTACACACGGCCCCTAGCTACCCCCTCCCTTCCCCTGCGCTCCCCCGGCTACGCACGGGCCCTAGCTCCCCACTCCCTGCCCCTGAGCTCCCCCGGCATCGCAGGGCCCCGAGCTCCCCCGGCATCGTAGGGCCCCTAGCTCCCCCCTCCCTGCCCCTGAGCTCCACCGTCTACGCCCTGCCCCAAGCTCCCCCCTCCCTGCCCTTGAGCTCCCCCGGCTACACACGGCCCCTACTTCCCCCTTCCCTGCCCCTGAGCTCCCCCGGCTAGACACGGCCCCTAACTCCCCCCTCCCTGCCCCTGAGCTCCCTCGGCCACACACGACCCCTAGCTCCCCCCTACCTGCCCCTACGCTCCCCCGGCTACACACGGCCCATAGCTCCCCCCTACTTGCCCTTGAGCTCCCCCCCACGGCCCCGAGCCCCCCCCCTCCCTGCCCCTGAGCTCCCCCCGGCTACGCACGGCCCCTAGCTCCCCCTCTTTCCCTTGAGCTCCCCCCCACGGCCCCGACTCCCCCCTCCCTCCCCTGAGCTTCCCGGCCACACACGGCCCCCACTCCCCCCTCCCTGCCCTGAGCTCCCCCGGCTACACACGGCCCCTAGCTCCCCCCTCCCTGCCCTTGAGCTCCCACCCACGTCCCCGAGCTCCCCCCTCACTGCCCCTGAGCTCCCCCCCCCCTGCCCCTGAGCTCCCCCGGCCACACACGGCCCCTACCCCCCCCCTCCCTGCCCTTGAGCTCCCCCGCTAAACACGGCCCCTAGCTCCCCCCTCCCTGCCCCTGACCTCCCCCGGCAACACACGCCCCCTAGCTCCCCCTACCTCCCCTGAGCTCCCGGCTACGCACGCCCCTAGCTCCCCCCTCTTGCCCCTGAGCTCCCCGGCTACCACGGGCCCTAGCTCCCCCCTCCCTGTCCCTGAGCTCCCCCGGCTACACACGGCCCCTAGCTCCCCCCTCCTTGCCCTTGAGCTCCCACCCACGTCCCCGAGATCCCCCCTCCCTACCCCTGAGCTCCCCCGGCTACACACGGCCCCTATTTCCCCCCTCCCTGCCCCTGAGTTCCCCAGGCTACACACGGCCCCTAGCTCCCCCCTCCCTCCCCGAGCCTCCCCCGGCTACACACGGCCCCTAGCTCCCCCCCCTCCCTGCCCCTGAGCTCCCCCGCTACACACGGCCCTAGCTCCCCCTCCTTTCCCCTTTGAGCTCCCCCCCACGGCCCCGAGCTCCCCCCCCCTGCCCCTGAGCTCCCCCGGCCACACACGGCCCCTTAGTCCCCCCCTCCCTCCTCTGAGCTCCCCCCGGCTACGCCGCCCCTAGCTCCCCCCTCCCTGGCCCCTGAGCTCCCCCCCGGCCACAACGGCCCTAGCTCCCCCCTCCCTGCCCCTGAGCTCCCCCCCACATGGCCCCTAGCTCCCCCCTCCTTGCCCTTGAGCTCCCCCCGCCACACACGGCCCCCGAGCTCCCCCCTTCCCTGCCCCTGAGCTCCCCCGGCCACACACGGCCCCGAGCTCCCCCCTCCCTGCCCTTGAGCCCCCCCCGGCCACACCACCCCGAGCTCCCCCCCTCCTTGCCCCTTGAGCTCCCCCGGCCACACAGACCCCGAGCCCTCCCCCCTCCCTCCCCTGAGCTCCCCGGCCACACACCGGCCCCTAGCTCCCCCCCCTCCTTCCCCTGAGCTCCCCCGGGTACACCGGCCCCTAGCTCCCCCCTCCCTGCCCCTGAGTTCCCCCCGGCTAAACACGGCCCCTAGCTCCCCCCTCCCTTGCCCTTGAGCTCCCCCGGCTACACAGAGCCCCTAGCTCCCCCCCCCTGCCCCTGAGCTCCCCCCGGCCCCACACACGGCCCCGAGCTCCCCCCCTCCCTGCCCTTGAGTTCCCCCGGCCAAAAGGCCCCGAGGCTCCCCCCTCCCTGCCCCTGAGCTCCCCCGGCCACACACGGCCCCTAGCTCCCCCCTCCCTTGCCCCCTGAGCTCCCCCCCGGGACCACGGCCCCCTAGCTCCCCCCTCCCTGCCCTGAGTTCCCCCCGGCTAAACACGGCCCCTAGTTCCCCCCCCCTGCCCCTGAGCTCTCCCGGCTACACACGGCCCCTAGCCCTCCCCCCCCTCCCTGCCCCTTTAGCTCCCCCCTCCCCTGCCCCTAGCTCCCCCCCAACCAACACGGCCTGACTCCCCCCTCCCTGCCCCTGAGCTCCCCGGCCACACCACGGCCCCTAGCTCCCCCCTCCCTGCCCCTGAGCTCCCCCGGCCACAACGGCCCCTAGCTCCCCCCTCCCTGCCCCTGAGCTCCCCCACCCAACACGGCCCCTACCTCCCCCCTCCTTGCCCTTGAGCTCCCCCGGCCACACACGACCCCAGCTCCCCCCTCCCTGCCCCTTAGTACCCCCCGGCCAAAACGGCCCCTAGCTCCCCCCCTCCCTGCCCCTTGAGCTCCCCCGGCCACAAACGGCCCCTAGCTCCCCCCTCCTTCCCCCCTTGAGCTCCCCCGCCACACACGGCCCCGACTCCCCCCTCCCTGCCCTTAGACCCCCCGGCCAAAACGGCCCCCAGCTCCCCCCTCCCCTGCCCCTGAGCTCCCCCGGCCACACACGGCCCCGAGCTCCCCCCTCCCTACCCTTGAGTTCCCCCGGCCATAAAGGCCCCGACTCCCCCCTCCCTGCCCCTGAGCTCCCCCGGCCACACACGGCCCCTACTCCCCCCTCCTTGCCCCTGAGCTCCCCCGGGTACACTCGGCCCCTAGCTCCCCCCTCCTTGCCCTTGAGCTCCCCCGGCTACACAGAGCCCCTAGCTCCCCCCCTCCCTCCCCTGAGCTGCCCCGGCCACACACGGCCCCTAGCTCCCCCCTCCCTGCCGCTGAGCTCCCCCGACTACACACGGCCCCTAGCTCCCCCCTCCCTACCCCTGAGCTGCCCCGGCCACACACGGCCCCTAGCTCCCCCCTCCCTGCCGTTGAGCTCCCCCGACTACACACGGCCCCTAGCTCCCCCCCCCTGCCCTTGAGCTCCCCCTGCTAAACACGGCCCCTAGCTCCCCCCTTCCCTGCCCCTTGACCTCCCCCGGCCAACACACGCCCCCAGCTCCCCCCCTCCCTCCCCTGAGCTCCCCCGGCCACCACAGCCCCTAGCTCCCCCCTCCTTGCCCTGAGCTCCCCCGGCTACGCACGGGCCCTAGCTCCCCCCCCTCCCTGCCCTGAGCTCCCCCGGCTACACACGGCCCCCTACTCCCCCCTCCCCTTGCCCTTGAGCTCCCACCCACGTCCCCCCCCCCGATTCCCCCCCCTCCCTCCCCTGAGCTCCCCCGGCCTACACACGGCCCCTATTTCCCCCCCTCCCTGCCCTGAGTTCCCCCGGCTACACACGGCCCCTAGCCCTCCCCCCTCCCTGCCCCGAGCTCCCCCGGCTACACCGGCCCCTAGCTCCCCCCTCCCTGCCCCTGAGCTCCCCGCCTACACACGGCCCCTAGCTCCCCCTCTCCTTTCCCTTGAGCTCTCCCCCACGGCCCCGAGCTCCCCCTCCCTGCCCCTGAGCTCCCCCGGCCACACACGGCCCTTAGATCCCCCCTCCCTACCTCTGAGCTCCCCCGGCTACGCTCGCCTCTAGCTCCCCCCTCCCTGGTCCTGAGCTCCCCCGGCCAACATACGGTCCCCTAGCTCCCCCCCTCCCTGCCCCTGAGCTCCCCCAGCCACACAGGCCCCTAGCTCCCCCCTCCTTGCCCTTGAGCTCCCCCCGACCACACACACCCCGAGCTCCCCCACTCCCTGCCCCTGAGCTCCCCCGGCCACACACGGCCCCAGCTCCCCCCTCCCTGCCCCTTGAGTTCCCCCGGCCACACACGCCCCTAGCTCCCCCCTCCTTGCCCTTGAGCTCCCCCGCCACACACGGCCCCGAGCTCCCCCCCCCTGCCCCTGAGCTCCCCTGGGCCACACACGGCCCCTAGCTCCCCCCTTCCTTGCCCCTGAGCTCCCCCGGGTACACCGGGGCCCCTAGCTCCCCCCCCCCTGCTCCTGAGTTCCCCCGGCTAAACACGGCCCCTAGCTCCCCCCTCCTTGCCCTTGAGCTCCCCTGGCTACACAGAGCCCCTAGCCCCCCTCCCCCCTCCCTGCCCCTGAGCTCCCCCGGCCACACACGGCCCCGAGCTCCCCCCCTCCCTGCCCTTGAGCTTCCCCCGGCCATAAAGGCCCCGAGCTCCCCCCTCCCTGCCCCTGAGCTCCCCCGGCCACACACGGCCCCTAGCTCCCCCCTCCTTGCCCCTGAGCTCCCCCGGGTACGCCGGCCCCTAGCTCCCCCTCCGTGCTCCTGAGTTCCCCCGGCTAAACACGGCCCCTATTCCCCCCTTCCTGCCCCTGAGCTCCCCCGGCTACACACGGCCCCTAGCTCCCCCCTCCCTCCCCTTAGCTCCCCCCTCCCTGCCCCTGACTCCCCGGCCACACACGGCCCTGAGCTCCCCCCTCCCTGCCCCTGAGCTCCCCGGCCACACACGGCCCCTAGCTCCCCCCCTCCCTGCCCCCTGAGCTCCTCCGGCCACAACGGCCCCTACCCCCCCCCCTGCCCTTGAGCTCCCCCCCGCCACACACGGCCCCTAGCTCCCCCCCCCTTGCCCTTGAGCTCCCCCCGGCCACACACGGCCCCAGCTCCCCCCTCCCTGCCCTTAGTCCCCCCGGCCATAAACGGCCCCTAGCTCCCCCCTCCCTGCCCGTGAGCTCCCCCAGCCACAAACGGCCCCTAGCTCCCCCCTCCTTGCCCTTGAGCTCCCCCGACCACACACGGCCCCGAGCTCCCCCCTCCCTGCCCCTTCAGTCCCCCCGGCCAAAACGGCCCCGAGCTCCCCCCCCCCTGCCCCTGAGCTCCCCCGGCCACACACGGCCCCGAGCTCCCCCCTCCCTCCCTTGAGTTCCCCCGGCCAAAAGGCCCCGAGCTCCCCCCCTCCCTGCCCCTGAGCTCCCCCGGCCACACACGGCCCCTAGCTCCCCCCTCCCTTGCCCCTGAGCTCCCCCCCGGGTACAACCGGCCCCTAGCTCCCCCCTCCCTTGCCCTTGAGCTCCCCCGGCTACACAGAGCCCCTAGCTCCCCCCTCCCCCCTCCCCTGAGCTCCCCGGCCACACACGGCCCCTAGCTCCCCCCTCCCTGCCCCTGAGCTCCCCCCGACTACACACGGCCCCTAGCTTCCCCCCTCCCTGCCCCTGAGCTCCCCCGGCTGCACACGGCCCCTAGCTCCCCCCTCCCTGGCCCCTTAGCTCCCCCCTCCCACCCCTGAGCTCCCCCCTACACACCCCCTAGCTCCCCCCTCCCTGCCCCCTGAGCTCCCCCCTCCCTCCCCTGAGCTCCCCCGGCACACACAGCCCCAGCTCCCCCCTCCCTGCCCCTGACTACCCCGGCCACCACGGCCCCTAGCTCCCCCCTCCTTGCCCCTGAGCTCCCCCGGCCACACACGGCCCCTAGCTCCCCCCTCCCTGCCCTTGAGCTCCCCCGGCTACACACGGCCCCTAGCTCCCCCCTCCCTGCCCCTGAGCTCCCCCGGCTACACACGCCCCCTAGCTCCCCCCTCCCTGCCCCTGAGCTACCCCGGCTACGCACAGCCCCTAGCTCCCCCCTGCCTTGCCCCTGAGCTCCCCCCGGCTACGCACGGGCCCTAGCTCCCCCCTCCCTGCCCTGAGCTCCCCCGGCTACACACGGCCCCTAGCCCCTCCCCCCCTCCCTGTCCCTGAGCTCCCCCGGCTACACACGGCCCCTAGTTTCCCACCTCCCTGCCCCTGAGCTCTCCCGGTACACACGGCCCCTAGCTCCCCCCTCCCTGCCCCTTAGCTCCCCCCCTCCCTGCCCCTTAGCTCCCCCGGCCACACACGGCCCCCTAGCTCCCCCCTCCCTGCCCCTGAGCTCCCCCGGCCACACACGGCCCCTAGCTCCCCCCTCCCTGCCCCTTAGCTCCCCCCTCCCCTGCCCCTTAGCTCCCCCGGCCACACACGGCCCCCTAGCTCCCCCCTCCCTGCCCCTGAGCTCCCCCGGCCACACAGGCCCCTAACTCCCCCCCCTCTTTGCCCTTGAGCTCCCCCATCCACACACGGCCCCTAGCTCCCCCCCCCCTCCCCTTAGCTCCCCCCTCCCCCTGCCCTTAGCTCCCCCGGCCACACACGGCCCCCTAGCTCCCCCCTCCCTGCCCCTGAGCTCCCCCGGCCACACATGGCCCCTAACTCCCCCCCCCTCCTTTGCCCTTGAGCTCCCCCCCCACACTGCCCCTAGCTCCCCCCTCTCCTGCCCCTGAGTCCCCTCTCCCTGCCCCCAGCTCCCGCGGTTACACACGGCCCCTAGCTCCCCCCTCCTTGCCCTTGAGCTTCCCCCCACGGCCCCCAGCTCCCCCCTTCCCTGCCCTTGAGCTCCCCCGGCAATCACGGCCCCTAGCTCCCCCCTCCCTGCCCCCTGAGCTCCCCCAGCCACACACGGCCCCTAGCTCCCCCCTCCCTTGCCCTTGAGCTCCCCCGGCCAACACACGGCCCCGAGCTCCCCCCTCCCTGCCCTTGAGTTCCCCCGGCCATAACGCCCCGGAGCTCCCCCCTCCCTGCCCCTGAGCCCCCCCGGCCACACACGGCCCCTAGCTCCCCCCCCCTGCCCTTGAGCTCCCCCGGCTACACACGGCCCCTAGCTCCCCCCTCCTTGCCCTTGAGCTCCCCCCGGCTACACAAGGCCCCTAGCTCCCCCCTCCCTGCCCCTGAGCTCCCCCCCCCACACACGGCCCCTGCCCCCCCTCCCTGCCCCTTGAGCTCCCCCGGCTACACACGGCCCCCTAGCTTCCCCCCTCCCTGCCCCTGAGCTCCCCCGGCTAACACACGCCCCCTAGCTCCCCCCCCTCCTGCCCCTGAGCTACCCCCCGGCTACGCACACCCCTAGCTCCCCCCTCCCTTGCCCCTGAGCTCCCCCGGCTACCAACGGGCCCCTTGCTCCCCCCCCCTGTCCCTGAGGTCCCCCGGCTACACACGGCCCCTAGTTCCCCCCTCCCTGCCCCTGAGCTCCCCCCGGTTACACACGGCCCCTAGCTCCCCCCTCCCTGCCCCTGAGCTCCCCTGGGGCTACACACAGCCCCGACTCCCCCCTCCCTGGCCCTGAGCTACCCCGGCAAACCACGGCCCCTAGCTCCCCCCTCCCTGCCCCTTAGCTCCCCCCCTCCCGCCCCTTAGCTCCCCCGGCCACACACGGCCCCTAGCTCCCCCCCCCCCGCCCCCCGAGCTCCCCCGGCCACACAGGCCCCTAACTCCCCCCCTCCTTGCCCTTGAGCTCCCCCATCCACACACTGCCCCTAGCTCCCCCCCCTCCCTGCCCCTGAGTCCCCCTCCCCTGCCCCTGAGCTCCCCCGGCTACACACGGCCCCTACTCCCCCCTCCTTGCCCCTTGAGCTTCCCCCCACGGCCCCCGAGCTCCCCCCTTCCCTGCCCCTTGAGCTCCCCCGGCTACCACGGCCCTAGCTCCCCCCTCCCCGCCCCTGAGCTCCCCCGGCCACACAGGCCCCTAGCTCCCCCCCTCCTTCCCTTGAGCTCCCCCGCCACACACACCCCCAGCTCCCCCCTCCCTGGCCCCTGGCCTCCCCCGGCCACACCGGCCCCAGCTCCCCCCCTCCCTGCCCTTGAGTTTCCCCCCGCCACACACGACCCCAGCTCCCCCCTCCTTGCCCTTGAGCTCCCCCCGGCCACACACGGCCCCCGACTCCCCCCTCCCTGCCCCTGAGCTCCCCTGGCCACACACGGCCCCTAGCTCCCCCCTCCTTGCCCCTGAGCTCCCCCGGGTACACCGGCCCCTAGCTCCCCCCTCCCTGCCCTGAGTTCCCCCGGCTAAACACGGCCCCTAGCTCCCCCCCCTCCTTGCCCTTGAGCTCCCCCGGCTACACAGGCCCCTAGCTCCCCCCTCCCTCCCCTGAGCTCCCCCGGCCACACACGGCCCCAGCTCCCCCCTCCCTGCCCCCTTGAGTTCCCCCCGGCCAAAAGGCCCCAGCCTCCCCCCTCCCTGCCCCTGAGCTCCCCCCGGCCACACACGGCCCCTAGCTCCCCCCTCCCTTGCCCCTGAGCTCCCCCGGGTACGCCGGCCCCTAGCTCCCCCCACTCCCTGCCCCTGAGTTCCCCCGGCTAAAACAACGGCCCCTAGTTCCCCCCTTCCCTGCCCCTGAGCTCCCCCGGCTACACACGGCCCCTAGCTCCCCCCCTCCCTCCCCCTTAGCTCCCCCCTCCCTGCCCCCTGAGCTCCCCCGGCCACACACGGCCCCGAGCTCCCCCCCCCCCTGCCCCTGAGCTCCCCCGGCCACACACGCCCCAAGCTCCCCCCCCTCCCCCCTGAACTCCCCCGGCCACATCGGCCCCTAGCTCCCCCCCCCTTCCCCTGAGCTCCCCCGCCACACACGGCCCCTAGCTCCCCCCTCCCTTGCCCTTGAGCTCCCCCGCCACACACGGCCCCGAGCTCCCCCCTCCCTGCCCTTAGTACCCCCGGCCAAAACGGCCCCGAGCTCCCCCCTCCCTGCCCCTGAGCTCCCCCGGCCACACACGGCCCCGAGCTCCCCCCTCCCTCCCTTGAGCCCCCCCGGCCATAAATGGCCCCGAGCTTCCCCCCTCCCTGCCCCTGAGCTCCCCCGGCCACACACGGCCCCTAGCTCCCCCCCCCTGCCCCTTAGCTCCCCCCTCCCGGCCCCTTACTCCCCCCGGCCACACACGGCCCCCTAAGCTCCCCCCCCCCCTGCCCCTGAGCTCCCCGGCCACACACGGCCCCCTAGCTCCCCCCCCTTCCCTGCCCCTTAGCTCCCCCCTCCCTGCCCCTTAGCTCCCCCGGCCACACACGGCCCCTGCTCCCCCCCTCCCTGCCCCTGAGCTCCCCCGGCCACACATGGCCCCTAACTCCCCCCTTCCCTTTGCCCTTGACTCCCCCCCACACACGGCCCCTAGCCCTCCCCCCCTCTTCTGCCCCTGAGATCCCCTCTCCCTGCCCCTGAGCTCCCCCGGTTACACACGGGCCCCTAGCTCCCCCCTCCTTGCCCTTGAGCTTCCCCCCGGCCCCCGACTCCCCCCTTTCCCTGCCCTTGAGCTCCCCCGGCTACCCGGCCCCTAGCTCCCCCCTCCCTGCCCCTGAGCTCCCCCGGCCACACACGGCCCCGCTCCCCCCTCCTTGCCCCTTGAGCTCCCCCGGCCACACACGGCCCCGAGCTCCCCCCTTCCCTGCCCTTGAGTTCCCCCGGCCAAATCGCCCCGAGCTCCCCCCTCCCTGCCCCTGAGCCCCCCCGGCCACACACGGCCCCTTAGCTCCCCCCTCCCTGCCCTTGAGCTCCCCCCGGCTACACACGGCCCCTAGCTCCCCCCCCTCCTTGCCCTTGAGCTCCCCCGGCTACACAGGCCCCTAGCTCCCCCCTCCCTGCCCCCTGAGCTCCCCCGGCACGCACGGCCCCTAGCTCCCCCCTCCCTTTGCCCCTGAGCTCCCCCGGCTACCAACGGCCCCTTGCTCCCCCCCTCCCTGTCCCTGAGGTCCCCCGGCTAACACACGGCCCCTGTTCCCCCCTCCCCCTGCCCCTGAGCTCCCCCGGCTACACACGGCCCCTAAGCCCCCCCCCCTCCCTTGCCCCCTGAGCTCCCCCCTCCCTGCCCCTGACTCCCCCGGGGGCTACACACAGCCCCAGCTCCCCCCTCCCTGGCCCTGAGCTACCCCGGCCACTCACGGCCCCTAGCTCCCCCCTCCCTGCCCCTTAGCTCCCCCGGCCACACAACGGCCCCCTACTCCCCCCCTCCCTGCCCCTGAGCTCCCCCGCCACACAGGCCCCTAACTCCCCCCCTCCTTGCCCTTGAGCTCCCCCATCCACACACGGCCCCTAGCTCCCCCCCTCTGCCCCTGAGATCCCCCCCCCCTGCCCTTGAGTTCCCCCGGCCATAAACGGCCCCGAGCTCCCCCCCCCCTGCCCCTGAGCTCCCCCGGCCACACACGGCCCCTAGCTCCCCCCTCCCTGCCCTTGAGCTCCCCCGGCTACACAGGCCCCTAGCTCCCCCCTCCCTGCCCCTGAGCTCCCCCGGCCACACACGGCCCCTGCTCCCCCCCTCCCGCCCTTGAGCTCCCCCCAACCTACAACACGGCCCCTAGCTCCCCCCTCCCTGCCCCTGAGCTCCCCCGGCTACACACGCCCCCAGCTCCCCCCTCCCTCCCCTGAGCTACCCCGGCTACGCACAGCCCCTAGCTCCCCCCTCCCTGCCCCTGAGCTCCCCCCTCCCTGCCCCTGAGCTCCCCCGGCTACACACAGCCCCGAGCTCCCCCCTCCATGGCCCTGAGCTACCCCGGCCAGTCACGGCCCCTAGCTCCCCCCTCCATGCCCCTGAGCTACCCCGGCTACTCAGGGCCCCTAGCTCCCCCCTCCTTGCCCTTTACCTCCCCCGGCCACACACGGCCCCGAGCTCCCCCCTCCCTGCCCTTGAGCTCCCCCGGCCACACACTGCCCCGAGCTACCCCCTCCCTGCCCTTGAGTTCCCCCGGCCATAAACCCCCGAGCTCCCCCCCCTCCCTGCCCCTGAGCTCCCCCGGCCACACACGGCCCCTAGCTCCCCCCTCCCTTGCCCTTGAGCTCCCCCCGGTCACACACGGCCCCCCGAGCTCCCCCCCCGTGCCCCTGAGCTCCCCCGGCCACACAGGCCCCTAGCTCCCCCCTCCATTCCCCTGAACTACCCCGGCTACCATGGCCCCTAGCTCCCCCCTCCTTGCCCCAGAGCTCCCCCGGGTACGCCGGCCCCTAGCTCCCCCACTCCCTGCCCCTGAGCTCCCCCGGCCACACACGCCCCTAGCTCCCCCCTACCTTCCCCCCTGAGCTCCCCCGGCTACACACTGCCCCTAGCTACCCCCTCCCTGCCCCTGAGATCCCCTCTCCCTGCCCCTGAGCTCCCCCGGCTACACACGGCCCCTAGCTCCCCCCTCCCTGCCCCTTAGCTCCCCCGGCTACACACGGCCCCTAGCTCCCCCCTCCCTGCCCCTGAGCTCTCCCCTCCCTGCCCCTGAGCTCCCCCGGCTACACACAGCCCCTAGCTCCCCCCCTCCTGCCCCTGAGCAACCCCGGCTACTCACGGCCCCTAGCTCCCCCCTCCCTGCCCCTGAGCTCCCCCGGCCACACACGGCCCCAGCTCCCCCCTCCTTGCCCTTGAGCTCCCCCCGGCCACACACGGCCCCGATTCCCCCCCCCTCCTTGCCCTTGAGCTCCCCCGGCCACACACGGCCCCGAGCTCCCCCCTCCGTGCCCTTGAGCTCCCCGGCCACACAGGCCCTAGCTCCCCCCTCCCTGCCCCTTGAGATCCCCCGGCTACGCACGGGCCCTAGCTCCCCCCCTCCCTGCCCCTGAGCTCCCCCGGCAACGCAGGGCCCCTAGCTCCCCCCTCCCTGCCCCTGAGCTCCCCCGGCTACGCAGGCCCCTACTCCCCCCCTCCCTCCCCTGAGCTACCCCGGCCACACACGGCCCCGAGCTCCCCCCTCCCTTGCCCTTGAGCTCCCCCGGCTACGCCACGGCCCCTAGCTTCCCCCTCGCTGCCCCTGAGCTCCCACGGCTACGCACGGCCCCTATCTCCCGCCTCCCTGCCCCTGAGCTCCCCCGGCTACACACGGCCCTAGTTCCCCACTCCCTGCCCCTGAGCTCCCCCGGCCACACACGGTCCCTAGCTCCCCCCTCCCTGCCCCTGAGCTCCCCCGGCCACACGCGGCCACGAGCTCCCCCCTCCTTGCCCTTGAGCTCCCCCGACTACACACGGCCCCTAGCTTCCCGCTCCCTGCCCCTGAGCTCCCACGGCTACGCACGGCCCCTAGCTCCCCCCTCCCTGCCCCTGAGCTCCCCCGGCTACACACAGCCCTAGTTCCCCCCTCCCTGCCCCTGAGCTCCCCCGGCCACACACAGCCCCCAGCTCCCCCCTCCCTGCCCCTGAGCTCCCCCGGCTACACACGCCCCCTAGCTCCCCCCTACCTGCCCCTGAGCTATCCCGGCTACGCACAGCCCCTAGCTCCCTCCTCATTGCCCCTGAGCTCCCCCGGCTACGCACGGGCCCTATCTCCCCCCCCCCGTTCCTGAGCTCCCCCGGCTACACACGGCCCCTAGCTCCCCCCTGCCTGTCCCTGAGCTCCCCCGGCTACACACGGCCCCTAGTTCCCACCTCCCTGCACCTGACCTCTCCCGGCTACACACGGCCCCAGCTCCCCCCTCCCTGCCCCCCTTAGCTCCCCCCTCTCTGCCCCTAGCCCCTCCCCGGCTACACACGGCCCCTAGCTCCCCCCTCCCTGCCCCTGAGCTCCCCCCTCCCTGCCCCTGAGCTCCCCGGCTACGCACGGCCCCGAGCTCCCCCCTCCTTGCCCTTGAGCTCCCCCACCACACGGCCCCTAGCTTCCCCCTCCCTGCCCCTGAGCTCCCCCGGCTACGCACGGCCCTAGTTCCCCCCTCCCTGCCCCTGAGCTCCCCCGGCCACACACGGCCCCGAGCTCCCCCCTCCCTGCCCTTGAGTTCCCCCGGCCATAAACGGCCCCGAGCTCCCCCCTCCCTGCCCCTGAGCTACCCCGGCCACACACGGCCCCTAGCTCCCCCCTCCCTGCCCTTGAGTTCCCCCGGCTACGCACAGCCCCTAGCTCCCCCCTCATTGCCCCTGAGCTCCCCCGGCTACCACGGCCCTAGCTCCCCCCTCCCTGTTCCTGAGCTCTCCCGGCTACACACGGCCCCTAGCTCCCCCCTCCCTGACCCTGAGCTCCCCCGGCTACACACGGCCCCTAGTTCCCACCTCCCTGCCCCTGAGCTCTCCCGGATACACACGGCCCCTAGCTCCCCCCTCCCTGCCCCTTAGCTCCCCCCTCCCTGCCCCTTAGCTCCCCCGGCCACACACGGCCCCTAGCTCCCCCCTCCCTGCCCCTGAGCTGCCCCGGCCACACACGGCCCCTAGCTCCCCCCTCCCTGCCCCTTAGCTCCCCCCTCCCTGCCCCTTAGCTCCCCCGGCCACACACGGCCCCTAGCTCCCCCCTCCCTGCCCCTGAGCTCCCCCGGCCACACATGGCCCCTAACTCCCCCCTCTTTGCCCTTGAGCTCCCCCATCCACACACTGCCCCTAGCTCCCCCCTCTCTGCCCCTGAGATCCCCTCTCCCTGCCCCTGAGCTCCCGCGGTTACACACGGCCCCTAGCTCCCCCCTCCTTGCCCTTGAGCTTCCCCCACGGCCCCGAGCTCCCCGTTCCCTGCCCTTGAGCTCCCCCGGCTACTCACGGCCCCTAGCTCCCCCCTCCCTGCCCCTGAGCTCGCCCAGCCACACACGGCCCCTAGCTCCCCCCTCCTTGCCCTTGAGCTCCCCCGGCCACACACGGCCCCGAGCTCTCCCCTTCCTGCCCTTGAGTTCCCCCGGCCATAATCGCCCCGAGCTCCCCCCTCCCTGCCCCTGAGCACCCCCGGCCACACACGGCCCCTAGCTCCCCCCTCCCTGCCCTTGAGCTCCCCCGGCTACACACGGCCCCTAGCTCCCCCCTCCTTGCCCTTGAGCTCCCCCGGCTACACAGAGCCCCTAGCTCCCCCCTCCCTGCCCCTGAGCTCCCCCGGCCACACACGGACCCTCGCTCCCCCCTCCCTGCCCTTGAGCTCCCCCGACTACACACGGCCCCTAGCTCCCCCCTCCCTGCCCCTGAGCTCCCCCGGCTACACACGCCCCCTAGCTCCCCCCTACCTGCCCCTGAGCTACCCCGGCTACGCACAGCCCCTAGCTCCCCCCTCATTGCCCCTGAGCTCCCCCGGCTACGTACGGGCCCTTGCTCCCCCCTCCCTGTCCCTGAGGTCCCCCGGCTACACACGGTCCCTAGTTCCCCCCTCGCTGCCCCTGAGCTCCCCCGGCTACACACGGCCCCTAGCTCCCCCCTCCCTGCCCCTGAGCTCCCCCCTCCCTGCCCCTGAGCTCCCCCGGGGGGCTACACACAGCCCCGAGCTCCCCCCTCCATGGCTCTGAGCTACTCCGGCCACTCACGGCCCCTAGCTCCCCCCTCCCTGCCCCTTAGCTCCCCCCTCCCTGCCCCTTAGCTCCCCCGGCCACACACGGCCCCTAGCTCCCCCCTCCCTGCCCCTGAGCTCCCCCGGCCACACATGGCCCCTAACTCCCCCCTCCTTGCCCTTGAGCTCCCCCATCCACACACTGCCCCTAGCTCCCCCCTCTCTGCCCCTGAGATCCCCCCTCCCTGCCCTTGAGTTCCCCCGGCCATAAACGGCCCCGAGCTCCCCCCTCCCTGCCCCTGAGCTCCCCCGGCCACACACGGCCCCTAGCTCCCCCCTCCCTCCCTTGAGCTCCCCCCTACACACGGCCCCTACTCCCCCCTCCTTGCCCTTGAGCTCCCCCGGCTACACAGAGCCCCTATCTCCCCCCTCCCTGCCCCTGAGCTCCCCCGTCCACACACGGCCCTGCTCCCCCCTCCCTGCCCTTGACTCCCCCGACACACACGGCCCCTAGCTCCCCCCTCCCTGCCCCTGAGCTCCCCCGGCTACACACGCCCCCTAGCTCCCCCCTACCTCCCCTGAGCTACCCCGGCTACGCACAGCCCCTAGCTCCCCCCTCCCTGCCCCTGAGCTCCCCACTCCCTGCCCCTGAGCTCCCCCGGCTACACACAGCCCCGAGCTCCCCCCTCCATGGCCCTGAGCTACCCTGGCCACCCCCCACCCCGGCCCCCCCAGGGCCCTCCCCCCTCCTTGCCCTTGACTCCCCCGGCCACACACGGCCCGAGCTCCCCCCCCTGCCCCTGAGCTCCCCCGGCCACACATGGCCCCAGCTCCCCCCTCCCTGCCCCTGAACTCCCCCGGCCATAGGCCCCTAGCTCCCCCTCCCTTGCCCCTGAGCTCCCCCGGGACCCGGCCCCCTAGCTCCCCCCTCCCTGCCCTTGAGCTCCCCCGGTCCACACACGCCCTAGCTCCCCCCTCCTTCCCCTGAGCTCCCCCGGCACACATGGCCCCTAGCTCCCCCTCCCTGCCCCCCGAGATCCCCTCTCCCTGCCCCTGAGCTCCCCCGGCTACACACGGCCCCTAGCTCCCCCCTCCCTGCCCCTAGCTCCCCCGGCCACACACGGCCCCTAGCTCCCCCCTCCCTTCCCCTGAGCTCCCCCTCCCTGCCCCTAGCTCCCCCCTCCCGCCCCTAGCTCCCCCCTCCTGCCCCTGAGCTCCCCCGGCTACCACGGCCCCTAGCTCCCCCCCTCCCTTGCCCCTGAGCTCCCCCGGCCACACATGGCCCCAGCTCCCCCCTCCCCTTGACCCCCCTTGAGCTCCCCCGGCCACACACCCGGCCCCGAGTTCCCCCCTTCCTTGCCCCTTGAGCTCCCCCGGCCACACACGGCCCCGAGCTCCCCCCCTCCTTGACCTTGAGCTCCCCCGGCCACACAGGCCCCGGAGCTCCCCCCTCCCTGCCCTTGAGTCCCCCGGCCACCACGGCCCCAGCTCCCCCCTCCTGCCCTGAGCTCCCCGGCAACCAGGCCCTAGCTCCCCCCCTCCCTGCCCCTGAGCTCCCCCGGCTACGCAGGGCCCCTACTCCCCCCCTCCCTGCCCCTGAGCTCCCCGGCACACACGGGCCCCAGCTCCCCCCTCCCTTGCCCCTTGAGCTCCCCGGCTACGCAGGCCCCTACTTCCCCCTCCCTGCCCCTGAGCTCCCCGGCTACCACGGCCCCACTCCCCCCTCCCTGCCCCTTGAGCTCCCCCGGCTACACACGGCCCCTAGTTCCCCCTCCCTGCCCCTGAGCTCCCCCGGCCACCACGGCCCTACTCCCCCCCCTGCCCCTGAGCTCCCCCGGCCACACAGGCCCTAAGTTCCCCCCTCCCTGCCCCTGAGCTCCCCCGGCCACACACGGCCCAGCTCCCCCCTCCCTTGCCCCTTGAGCTCCCCGCCACACGGCCCCTAAGCTTCCCCCTCCCTGCCCCTGAGCTCCCCGGCCACCACGGCCCCAGCTCCCCCCTCCCTTGCCCCTTGAGCTCCCCCGGCTTACACACGGCCCTAGTTCCCCCTCCCTGCCCCTGAGCTCCCCCGGCCACCACGCCCCCAGCTCCCCCCCTCCCTGCCCCTGAGCTCCCCCGGCTACCACGGCCCTAGTCCCCCCCCCCTTCCTGAGCTCCCCCGGCCACACACGGCCCCCAGCTCCCCCCTCCTGCCCCTGAGCTCCCCCGGCTACCACGGGCCCTAGTTCCCCCCCCTGCCCTGACCTCCCCGGCTACACACGGCCCCTAGCTCCCCCCTCCCCTGGCCCCTTAAAGGCCCTCCCACCTCCCTGCCCCTGAGCTCCCCCGGCTACACACGGCCCCTAGCTCCCCCCCTCCCCCCTGCCCCTGAGCTCCCCCCCTACCTGCCCCTGGAGCCCTACCCCGGCTACGCACGGCCCCGAGCTCCCCCCTCCTTGCCCTTGAGCTCCCCCGACTACACACGGCCCCTAGCTTCCCCCTCCCTGCCCCTGAGCTCCCACGGCTACGCACGGCCCTAGTTCCCCCCCCCCGCCCCTGAGCTCCCCCGGCCACACACGGCCCCGAGCTCCCCCCTCCCTGCCCTTGAGTTCCCCCGGCCATAAACGGCCCCGAGCTCCCCCCTCCCTGCCCCTGAGCTCCCCCGGCCACACACGGCCCCTAGCTCCCCCCTCCCTGCCCTTGAGCTCCCCCGGCTACACAGAGCCCCTAGCTCCCCCCTCCCTGCCCCTGAGCTCCCCCGTCCACACACGGACCCTCGCTCACCCCTCCCTGCCCTTGAGCTCCCCCCTCCCTGCCCCTTAGCTCCCACCTCCCTGCCCCTGAGCTCTCCCAGCTACACACGGCCCCTAGCTCCCCCCTCCCTGCCCCTTAGCTCCCCCCTCCCTGCCCCTTAGCTCCCCCCTCCCTGTCCCTGAGCTCCCCCGGCTACACACGGCCCCTAGTTCCCACCTCCCTGCCCCTGAGCTCTCCCGGCTACACACGGCCCCTAGCTCCCCCCTCCCTGCCCCTTAGCTCCCCCCTCCCTGCCCCTGAGCTCCCCCGGCTACACACGGCCCCTAGCTCCCCCTTCCCTGCCCCTGAGCTCCCCCGGCCACACATGGCCCCTAACTCCCCCCTCCTTGCCCTTGAGCTCCCCCGCCCACACACGGCCCCGAGCTCCCCCCTCCTTCCTCTTGAGCTCCCCCGGCCACACACGGCCCCGAGCTCCCCCCTCCGTGACCTTGAGCTCCCCTGGCCACACAGGGCCGCGAGCTCCCCCCTCCCTGCCCTTGAGCTCCCCCGGCTACGCACGGGCCCTATCTCCCCCCTCCCTGCCCCTGAGCTCCTCCGGCAATGCAGGGCCCCTAGCTCCCCCCTCCCTACCCCTGAGCTCCCCCGGCTACGCAGGGCCCCTAGCTCCCCCCTCCCTCCCCTGAGCTACCCCGGCTACGCACGGCCCCAAGCTTCCCCCTCGCTGCCCCTGAACTCCCACGGCTACGCACGGCCCTAGTTCCCCCCTCCCTGCCCTTGAGCTCCCCCGGCTACACACGGCCCCGAGCTCCCCCCTCCCTGCCCCTGAGCTCCCCCCTCCCTGCCCCTGAGCTCCCCCGGCTACACACAGCCCCTAGCTCCCCCCTCCATGCCCCTGAGCTCCCCCGGCCACAAAGGGCCCCTAGCTCCCCGCTCCCTGCCCCTGAGCTACCCCGGCTACGCACGGCCACGAGCTCCCCCTGCTTGCCCTTGAGCTCCCCCGACTACACACGGCCCCTAGCTTCCCCCTCCCTGCCCCTGAGCTCCCACGGCTACGTACGGCCCCTAGCTCCCCCCTCCCTGCCCCTGAGCTCCCCCGGCTACACACAGCCCTAGTTCCCCCCTCCCTGCCCCTGAGCTCCCCCGGC
>CM064351.1:645277-663184 GCA_032595735.1 Pelochelys cantorii
GTAGAGCGGAAGAATGACTTCTCGTGTCTTGCTCACAACACACCTGTTAATGCATCCCAGAATCATGTTTGCTTTCTTTGCCACAGCATCACACTGCTGACTCATATTCAACTTCTGGTCCGCTATCACCTCTAGATCCCTTTCTGCCGGACTCCTTCCCAGACAGTCGCTTCCCATTCTGTATGTATGAAACTGATTGTTCCTTCCAACATGGAACACTTTGCATTTCTCTTTATGAAACTTCATCCTATTTACCTCAGACCATTTCTCCAATTTGTCCAGGTCATTTTGAATTATGACCCTATCCTCCAGATTAGTCGCAACGCCTCCCAGCTTGGTATCCTCTGCAGACTTAATAAGCGTACTTTCTATGCTAATATCTAAATCGTTGAAGAAGATATTGAACAGAGCCGGTCCCAAAACAGACCCCATGCGGAACAACAATTGTTATGCCTTTCCAGCAGGATTGTGAACCATTAATAACTACTCTCTGAGTATGGGTATCCAGCCAGTTATGCACCCACCTTATAGTAGCCCAATCTAAGTTGTAGTTACCTCGTTTATTGATAAGAATATCATGCGAGACCTTATCAAACGCCTTCCTAAAGTCTAGGTATACCACGTCCACCGCTTCGCCCTTATCCATAAGACTTGTTAGCCTATTAAAGAAAGCTATCAGATTGGTTTGACATGATTTGTTCTTTACAAATCCATGCAGGCTGTTCCCTATCACCTTGCCACTTTCCAAGTGTTTACAGATGATTTCCTTCATTACTTGCTCCATTATCTTCCCTGGCACAGAAGTTCAACTAACTGGTATATAGTTTCCTGGGCTGTTCTTATTTCCCTTTTTATAGATGGGTACTATATTTTCCCTTTCCCAGTCCTCTGGAATCTCTCCTGTCTCCCCATGATTTTCCAAAGAATATAGCTAGAGGCTGAGACACTTCCTCTATCAGCTCCTTGAGTATTCTAGGATGCATTTTGTCACGCCCTGGTGACTTGCAGGTAACTAACTTTTCTAGGTGATTTTTCACTTGTTCTTTTTTTATTTTACCTTCTAAAACTACCCCCTTCCCACTAGCATTCACTATGTTAGGCATTCCTACAGACTTCTCGGGGAAGAGTGAAACAAAGAAGTCATTGAGCATCTCTGCCATTTCCAAGTTTCCTGTTACTGTTTCTCCCTCCTCACTGACCAGTGGGCCTACTCTCTCCTTGGTCTTCCTATTGCTTCTAATGTATTTCTAAAAAGTCTTCTTGTTTCCCTTTATTCCCGTAGCTACTTTGAGCTCATTCTGTGGCTTTGCCTTTCTAATCTTGCCCCTGCATTCCTGTGCTGTTTGCCTATATCCATCCTTTGTAATTTGTCCTACTTTCCATTTTTTATATGACTCCTTTTTTAGTGTTAGATCGTGCAAGATCTCGTGGTTCAGCCAAGGCGGTCTTTTGCCATATTTTCTATCTTTCCGACACTTGGGAATAGCTTGCTTTTGGGCCCTTAACAATGTCCCTGTGAAAAACTGCCAACTCTCCTCAGTTCTTTTTCCCCTCAGTCTCGATTCCCATGGGACCTTACCTATCACCTCTCTGAGCTTACCAAAATCAGCCTTCCTGAAATCCATGTCTCTGTTTTTCTGTTCTACCTTCTACCCTTGGGATGATTTTGTTCATTGTTTAAAAAAAGCCTCATCCACTTCTTCAACCTGGGTAGGTGGCCTGTAGTACACTCCTAGCATGACATCACCTTTGGTTTTAATCCCTTTTAGCCTAACCCAGAGACTCTCAACACTTCCGTCTCCTATGTCCATCTCCACCTCACTGCAAGTGTGTTCATTTTGAACGTATAAGGCAACACCTCCTCCCTTTTTTCCCTGGCTATCCTTCCTGAGCAAGCTGTACCCTTCCATACAAACATTCCAATCATGTGTATTATCCCACCAAGTTTCTGTGATGTCAACAATGTCATAATTGTACGTATTTAATAGCACTTCCAGTTCTTCCTGCTTGTTTCCCATACTTCTCACATTTGTATGTAGGCATCTAAGATCCTGAATTGACCTTGCCTCCCAGTTTTGCCCTGACCCTCCTTTCTTTCTGCTATTGTAGCCCACGCTCCCTCCCATTTCCGTCCCATCTGCCAGGTCTCCATGTTCTCCACTTACCTGTGGGCTTTGCTCACCTGTCCCTGTCAAATCTAGTTTAAAGTCCTCCTCACTAGGTTAGCCATTCTGTGTCCAAATAGGGTCTTCCCCCTCCTCCAAAGGTGGACGCCATCCCTGCTTAGGAGTGCTTCCTGGAATAGCATGCCATGGTGGAGGAAGCCAAAGCCCTCTTGGGGACACCATCTTCGCAGCCAGGCATTCACCTCCAGGATGCACCTGTCTCTTCCCGGGCCCCTACCTTCGACAGGAAGGATCGAAGAGAATACCACCTGCGCTCCAAACTCCTTCACCCGTACTCCCAGAGCCCTGGAGTCACTCTTGATCCGCTCCGTGTCACACCTCGCAATATCATTAGTGCCCACATGGATGAGTATCATGGGGTAGTAGTCAGAGGGCCGGATAATCCTCGACAATGCCTCCGTAACATCTCGGATACGGGTCCCCGGCAGACAGCATATTTCCCGAGATGAAATGTCAGGGCGACATATGGGTGCCTCCATCCCCCTCAGAAGAGAGTCTCCGACCACCACTTCCCTATCTGGTGGCGCGTTGGGGTTCCCCCATCTCCTGTACGCCCGTAGTGGCATGAACAGACTCCGCCTGCCAGAAGGATTGAGGGAATATATTGCTTCTCCAAGATACAGTACAGCACAGATGCAATCTGGTTCCAAGAACTGGGGCTAGGAGGCCTCAGGGCTCCCCCCTTGAGATAGGGGTTGGCTCGGCCCTACCATCCCAGCCCCTTACTTAGGCTGCTTCCTTCATGATACCAGACAGAAAACTGCCTCTCCTCCATCCCTGCCCCTCAGCCAGTTGTTGGTCTCCGCCCTCCTTCCTTTGTCTCACTCCTTGGGAGGCTGAGCCTGGGTGTCTGGTTTATACACATTTGGGAGCATCAGTGAGAATCTCCCATCACAGCACAGGGGGACCCCGGATCGCAGAACAGACAGCACCCCCACTGCGCCACAGGTGTCCCTGCTCGAAGAGTGAACTTAGTAGGTGAACTCCTCTTGTCACCGAGCCACTGATAGGGCCCTGGGTTGGGGCCCGGTGGAGAGGGAGGGCCCGGGCCCCCCTACCCCATCCTCCCAGTGCCTGGACTAGGCCTCAGGGCCGAACTGTACGGGGCTGGGCGCTCCACCACAGACCCTTGTAAGGACGTTATTTCTGACTCCCCTCCCGCTGCTGTGGGGTACTGCCTCCACATCCGCATCTTGTCTCTCCATCGGACCCTGAGCAACCCCCAACTAGAGCCCCTCACCCAGCCAGACCAGTGACCCTGGAACACACAGCCCTGATCCACCTCCCCCTCCCACACACACAGCCTGGGCCAGTGACCTAATCCCCCAGACCTCAGCCGCAGACCCCTCTCCCAATGAGATTGAGCCAGGAATGGGGCATATGGGTCCTGCGTGGAGTCCATGGGACAGGTCCGAACTCCCCTCTCCCAGACACACTCCTGGACCCCCCACATCCATCCCCCACAGTGACACGCAGGCAAAGATGGACACACACAGTGACGCGCACGCAGAGACGGACACAAACATACTGACACCCAAAGTGATACACACTATGACAGACACGCAATAACATAATCAACGTGGGCAGTGACAGACACACGCACACACTCTGATACACACAGTGACAGACTCGCCCACAATGACACAAGGACAAGAAGCAAGGGGCTTAAACTGCAGCAAGGGAGGTTTAGGTTGGACATGAGGAAAAAGTTCCTATCTGTCAGGGTAGTCAAACACTGGAATAAATTGCCTAGTGAGATTGTGGAATCTCCATCCCTGGGGATATTTAAGAGCAGGTTGGACAGACACCTGTCAGGGATGGGCTAGAAGTGCTTGGCCCTGCCATGGGGTCCCTTCCAGTTCTAGGATTCGATGATACTATGATATCCAGAAACAGACACACATGCAGTGAGACACATGCAGTAGCAGACACACATGTGCCCAGCGATTTACACACAGGAGGAGCACAGAGCTACGCTCGCATGTGTGTGGTTACTGAAAACTGCATTCCATTTGTGGTTGTTGCAGTGTATTTGTGGGTTTTTTCCTGGTCCTGCTGGCAGGCAGGGGGCTCTGCAGGGAAGCCTGGATCTGGCTCTGGTTGAGCAAGCCGCAGCCTTGTGGCTGTCAGGGTGCAGCAGGAGTTTGAGTTGGGATTTGTGAGGGGCTCAGGACAGGGGAGTTGGCAGTTTGATGGGCTCGGGACACAGATTTGTGGTGTGTGGATGGAGCAGGAGTGTTGTGGCAGAAGACTGAGGACGGATACAGAACAAGGAGCAGTGGTCTCAAGTTGCGGAGGGAGACGTCCAGGTTGGATATTAGGAAAAACTATTTCCCTAGGAGGGTGGGGAAGCACTGGAATGGGTTCCCTAGGGAAGTAGTGGAGTCTCCATCCGTAGAGGTTTTTAAGTCTTGGCTTAACAAAGCCCTGGCTGGGTGGATTTAGTTGGGATTGGTCCTGCCTTGGGCAGGGGACTGGACTTGATGCCCTTCTAAGGTCTCTTCCATCTCTATGGTTCTATGATTCTATGTGGGGGTGCAGGAGTTTGGGGATGTGAGAGGCTCAGGTCAGGGGGTTCCACTGTATGATGGGCTCAGGTTTCGGGTCGGGGGGAGGGGGGTGCAGGAGTGTCATGATGCTGCAGCCACATGGGGTCTTGGCCCTAGTTGGCCAGGCTTCATTTTTTAATAAAATATTATGTCAAACAAAATGTTTCAGCATTGTCTTTGTTTGTGAGAGGGGCGGGGAAGCTGTTTTGAGTCAGGGGGCAGCGGCCACAGAAACATCAGTCAGGACCACACAAGTGAGATGCAAAAAAAATCCCTCCAACCCCCCCAGGCTTCACTAATGTGACCCCAACTGAGACATCTCACTCCCCTGGCACTCCATCCCCAGGCCAGATTAACTCTTCTGGGTCCCAGGGTTAGTGGCATTTGCAGGTCCCTCTAGAGTCTGAGGGGGGGCCACAAATGAGGGATCCCCGAACCTCAGTCCTCCCTGTCCCTTCCCCTCACCCCAGTGGGGCTGGAGCGCCAGAGGAGTGAGGTGTCTCAGTTAGGGGTCACCTCAGTGAGGCATGGGGATTTTGGAAGAGGGGTTTTTGTATTTTACTTTTCTCATGTGTGGTCCCCAACTGATTTTTCTGGGTGTCAATGGCCCCGGAGACAAAAAAGGTTCCTCATCCCTGCCTTAAATAACGAAATCTTTGAACCCCTTTGTGGTAGACAAAATTAATATTTTACCTTATTTAAAATGAACTTTGATAAACTCACATGAGAAAGTTAAAACGCCTAATCTGTTTAATCATTCAAATTAAACCAGTCACCCGAGCTCCAGCACTAGCAAAATGGCTCAGGCGTGATGATGCAATGAACGGTGCGTTTCCATTAGCAACTGGTGCTCTGCGCAAAGGTTTACGTTGAGCCAGGTGGTTTGCGGGCCAAAAAGCTTGAGAGCCGCTGCTCTGGGATGTGCCCTGCAGCCTCAGGGGGAGGTGAGGTCGCCTCCTCTGAAGTTGGGTTGGGGGGAGAGGGAAGAGGTTTCTGCTGTAGGGCTCCCTAAAGCTTGCCCTGGCCTCTGTCATGTGGTGGGGGGTGTCTCTGTGTTTCCGATGTGACTTGAGGTATCGCCCCTTCCTTCCAGTACATCCCTGCCCCCAAAAGTGGGGAGCTGGAAAAAAAATTTGAAAGATTCTCTGTGGAGCAGGGTTATGTGAGTGTGGGGGAGACCCCCAGACACCTGGGGACAGAAAGGGCAGCTCCCCTGTGCCCTGACTGGACTCTCATCACCCAGCCATCATCACCACTGCCCTACTTCTTTCCTGCTCCTCATTCCGCCCCCCCACTGTTCCCATCCCCTGTTCTCCTCCATCTCCTCCCCCTTCCATTCTCCTTCCCCTCCGCATTTCTACCTGCCCAACCCTCTGCCCATCCCCATCCTCTCCCTCCTCCCCGTCTGTCCCCCTCTTATGTGAGGGCTTTGCTGGAAATGTCCCCCCCCCCCGCGGCAGCCATGGAGATCTCCCCTCCGGGAACAATTCAGCCCCCCCCCATCTCGCTCCCCTCCACTCCACATCATTTCCTCCGTTGCCCACAGTTGAAAATTGAACTCCCCCGTCCCCTCAGGTCACAGTTGGGCTCCCCCATACGCAGCTGCCTAGGTCAGCGCCTCCCAGCCAGAGCCTGCCCCTGGCACCCACATCCCCTCCCCGACTTCCTGTCCCAGGCGACCACCTGAACCTGCGTCCCCCTTTCCCCCAGGTCACAGCTCCCTCCCAGACCCTGCACCCCCCTAGAGCCCCTCCCTCAGGCCAGACTCCTCTCCTGCACCCATGCCCCCTCCTGGACCCTAAACCCGTATCCACTGCCCCAGATCAGACCTCCGCTCCCTGCACCCAGGCTCCTACCCTAAGCTCCCTTCTGCACCCAACCACCCCGTCCCAGACCCCAAACCCCTCAGAAGAAATGTGTCCCTTGACCACTTGCCAAAATGCCCCCCCCATTAAAAATTATTGACCAAGCCTGATCCAAATGTTTTTTCAAATGTTATTGCTCGCAGGGGCAAGAGGGATTCTGCCAGCAGGGACGTGGGGTGGGGGCAGCCTGAGAAAAGGGGCGGGGGGGACTCCCTCAGGGAATGGGAAGGAGACTCTGGCCCCGCCCCACTCTCCTGCATCTGCTCCGGCTGCTCACCAGGTAGCCTAGGAGCTGCTGAGCCCAGCAGGGTGAGGGCCAGGACCAGCCCGGTCCGGCTGGGGTGCCGCAGAGGGGAGCGGGCGGCGAGCAGCGCCCTCTCCAAAAAGGAGTTTTCCTGCTCCGGGGAGAAGAGCTGCCCAAAGACCTGAAATCAAGAGGACAGGAGGTTTCAGCTGACGGCCCAGAGCCCGGCCCCAACTCCTGGGATACCCTAACCCTAACCCTTCCCCAAACTCCCTTCCAGACCCTGCACCCGGACGCTCTCCTCACCCTGCACCCCAAACCCCTGCCCCAGGTCACACCTTCCTCCTGCCCCCAAGACCCTCCCAGACCTCACCCCCCTCCACAGGACAGAGCAGCCCTAGGCCACTGGCCAACATCTTGGAGCGGCCTCCATCAAAAAGTGTTGCCCCCCCTTCCGCCCTGGTTCCCCTTCTACGGGAGATCCGGGGCTCGCAGCGCTGCCCCTACGAAGCGCCGCCCATTGAAACGCCCTGACAGCATCACAAAGGGGCAGCGCCGCCCTGTCCACGGGTTGCATACTCGAGGGAAAACGCATCGACCATTCGATCAGTGACTTACTCACCGCTCCCCACCCCGCGTCCTACCCGCACGAGGGCCCCACCCAGCCTCACCCTCGACCCGTGCCCTGCCCTGGCAGCGTGTCCTTACCTCTGCTACACTCACGGTGTTGCTGTGAGCCAGGACCCATCTCTCCTTAGAGTAGTGCCTGTACCACAGGTCCTCTGCCTGGTGGATGTTGAGGCCTGGAAGAGACACAACAGGGTCATTCTGCTGGCAGGTCTGAGCCCTTCCCCTCCCACGGGTCCCTGCAGGCATCCCGAGGCAAATGGAAGGGCAGAGGGGGCAGAAGGACGGGAACCCAGCGGGACGCATCCCCCCTTGGGCCAGTCTGGGGGAAAAGGTCTGGGTCCTGTCCCCCCGCCGCCGGCACCCTCAGGGTGTCCCTGGGGCCCAGTTCCCGGCTGGCTTCCTTTCCGCTGTGGGGTGCAGGACGACGTTGGTAGAGGCTGTGCACCCCTTCCCGGGCCAGCTGGCTGACGTCCTCGGATAGGTCCGAAATGAAAAGGTTCAGCTGGGCCACGTGGTGACCCACCCTGGGCCAGTCGGCTGAGTTCTGAGGGGAGAGAAGGGGGGGCGGGTCCCTCAGTATCCTGTCCCATGCAAACGGCCGCCGAGGTGGTTTTAAGCTCGGGGGGACGGACAGAGACACCCCTTCCCACGGGGCTCACCTCCATAATGAGCTGGAGCCTGGCGGTGTCTGGGGACTCGGCGAGGAGGCTCGCCAGCAGGATGTGGAGGATGTCGGGAAGGGCCCGGCTGAGCTCCTGCAAGACAAGGGGGAGGCCTGGGTCAGAGGGAGGGTTGGGGTTGGGGAATCCAGGCCACCAGCTGGCTCTGGGCTCCTTCCCTGAGGAGGGTCTGAGCCACCTTGCAGAGCAGGGAAGAGCCCAGGCTGGGCATGGAAGGGACGGCCCCCCCAGGAGAGCAACGGGAACCCTGGAGGGAAGGATCCAAACCTGCAGCTTCTTCCCTCCCTCTGCACCCCCCCCCCTCGACTCCTCTCTGGAGCTCCAACCCATCCCTGGAGGAGGGCCCAAAGGCTGCTCCTGCTCCTGGCTGGGGGAAAGGGGGGGCGTGAGGGACGGGACGTACCTGCTTGTGGGTGGGCTCCTGCTGCCAGTCCCCAGACACTGAGTTTCTTATTGCAGCCCTCATCAAGGGGCTCAGGAGCTGGGCCTGCAGGGGAGGCTTCAAGGTACTCGCAGGAGAGAGGGGCAGAGACTTTGAAGTTAGCAGCAGGAGACAGAGACTTTCCTACTCCCTTGTCAGGGGATCTGCTCTTGGGGGGGAGGAGGGAAGGGGGGGGGTGGGGGGGATCGGTACCTGACGCTGCAGGCGGCACTGAGGCAGTTGGCCAAGACCAGCGGCGGTGGGGAGTCCTCCATGATCTCCTGTGAGACCTCAAGGAGACAAAGGGGCGTGTGAGACTGCGGCCCCCAGTACGTCCTCAAGAGACGCTCACACGGCCAGCACCCCCAGCCAGCAGGATCCAACCCCACTGCCTCCCGCTGCCCTGCAGCCCCCCTACCCGGCACAGGGGCCCTCCCAGCACCCCCCCTTCACAAACCGGGACCAGCTCAATCCTTGTCCCCAGGCTGTCTCCTGCCCCTCACTACCCTGGTGACCAGCCTCTGAATCTCCAGCACCCCCATGACCTGGGGAGACCCCTCGCTGTCCCATATCCCCCTTCCTGTCCAGCACCCCAGACCTGCCCCATTTCTGTGTCTCTCCCTCCTCCAGCATCCCCCGTCCACCTCCCCCTCCAGCAATCCTGGCCCCCACCCCATCCGTTTTCCAGCACCCCCACCCGCAACCATGGCCCAGGCAGACCCCTGTCCACCCCACGTATCCCATCTCCTCCTCCCGGCTGCCGCGACTAGCTCACCACGATCCTGGCCACCACAGTGTCCTTGTTGCAGCACGGCGCCAGGGTGTCAAGGGCGGCGAGGCAGACGGTGGGGATGGCCAAGAGGAATCGCTGCAGGGTGGCCGGGCTCTGCAACCCCAGAGAGAATCTGTGAGCCTGGGACCTGCCTGCCCCACTCTGGAGAGCTGCAGGGCTCAGGCCTCCCAGGAGTGGAGGTGGGAGCCTTCGGTGGTCCAAGCACCCCACACCCCTCAAACTGCTGCCCCAGACTTGTGGGAGGCCCAACTGGTGCATGACAAGAGCCCCCAGCTTGGGGGGCCCAGGTCATGCAGGAGAAGGAGCCCCAGGGGGATCCCCAGGGACAAGCCCCTCGCGGGGCGGACGTGCTGGGAAGGGGCCGGACAATCTCGGGTCCCACCCAGGTGGAGAAAGTTCGTACCGTGTCCAGGGTGCGGAGCTGTTCTTCAATATCATAAAGTAGGACTTCCTCCACCCGGGAGTCCATCGGCTCCCGGCAGCGCTCCGGTGAGGCCCAGGGGGACTCTGTGAGGGAGGGAAGGGAACAGGGTGACTCCAGTGGCCAGCAGGGGTCGCGCGCCCCCCCATGTCAGGGACACAGCGCAGGTTGTGCCCCACACGCCCCTCGCAGGGATCCATCCCCCTTCCACCCTCACATCTTCCAACGCCCTCAGCAGAGCCCCCCACCAGGAAAAACAGGGAACCAGGTAGCAGCAACCCCCACCCCCATCTGTTGCCCTGGCTGCAGGGCAGCAGTGTGAGGCTGCAGGACTCAGTGGGGTGGGGTTCGCAGCGCTCAGGCCAGACACTGGGGCTGCCCTCCCCGCCCCCTCCTGGGTACCGGCTGAGCCCCTGGGCCCAGGATATTCACGGCCCCTCACCTGGATCAGAGAGGCTGCGGGAGGTGGCCCAGCTGCAGCTGGAGGCCCAGGCGCTGCTACTGACCGACATGGACCCACAGCTGCAGGGGCTGGTGCGGAGAGCGATGGGCTGCGGGCTCCCGGAGACTGGCAGGTCCCCGGGGGCCGGGCGGGGCGATGCCCCCTGGTGGTAATGGGGGCTGGGCTCCTGGGGCAGGTCATTCTCTCCACAGAGAAGGCCCCAGAGCCACCCTACCCGGCTCCCCCGCTGGGCTGGGTCCCGCCTTCTCAGCCGCCCCTGGTGCCAGGTCTGGGGGGGCCTGGCCGGTGGGCATGTCGCTCCGGGCTGGTGGGATTCAGCTTCCCCACCCATAGGGACGGAAGAGCTACTTCCCGACGGCCCTGGGGCCGCCTGCAGGGCCTTCATCCAAAAGCGCCGGAAGCCTCGGGCCATTCTGTAAATGAAGGGAAGCAAAGATGAGCTTGGGGTGCAGGCTTGAAGAACGAAATCCAGGGGTTCCAGCTTCCCAAAGCTCCTGCCCCCCAGCCCCCAAATGGCCCCCTTGCTCACTGGCTCCATATTGCACAAGACCTCCAAGAGCCTTAGTCGCCTGCCCATCAAGAGCCCCCGCTCAGGCTATCAAGGGAGAGTCTAAGGTGTGGGGGGCATGGAGCGTTCTCCCCAAAGACACCGGCATAGACTTGTTCCAGACCCACCTCCCCAGTCCCCACAACACAGAAGAGGCAAGAACAGAGGAGAAATGTGGGTGGGATGGAGGAAAAGGGAAACCAAACAGGAGAAAGCCCCACGGCCCCAGTGGCGCTAAGGACGCCGCGAGCTGAGGAATCACCTTCTGGCCTTGACAGAGGGCTGGCACTGCCAGGAACCCAGCCAGTCCCGGGCGGGATCCAAACCCCTGGGGGCTCTTACCTTCTTCCGAAAGCTGTCGGGATCTGGATCTCGCAGTGCACAAAGGAACTGTGAGGAGGAGACGCACCAGAGCTAAAGCAAACGGGGTCTCCAAAGTGCCCTGGGCCCGCGCCCCCTTTTATCAGCCTGAGATCTGGGTCTCTCTGTGAGGTCACCACCTCCCCTCCTACCTTTGCCTTATATGCTGAGGGCTGCCCAAAGCCACCGTGATGTCTCTCTCCCTTTTCCCCCTCCAGCCCTTTGCCTTATATGCTGAGGGCTGCCCAAAGCCACTGTGAGGTCACGGCCCCCCCAGCTCACCCCTGCCAGGGAAATGTCCTGCCTCTGGCCACCCCCCGGGAAGTTTGAGCCATTCCTAGGGGTCCCCGCCACTCCCTCCCCAACAGTGCATCCTGCAGCCAGCAGCTCTAGTTGCACCCCATAGGTTGTTCCCTGCCCTACACCATAGGCTTCTTGCGCAGGAACTGTTTTACGCGGGAGTTCTTGAGCAAAAGGTCGTATGCAAGACCACCTCCTCCCTCTCATGTGCAAGAGCGCCTCCACCCTGCCATGTGCTTTTGCACAAGAGCATCCATGGCAGCGTGAACGCTCTTTTGCACAAGAAAGCTCTGCTGTCCATTTTAGCCCTAAGAGTTTCTTGCTCAAGAAGCCCTTGGTGTCCATCCACGCTGCTTTCTTGCACAACAGCTCTTGCACAAAGGGGGCTTATTCCTTGCGGGGAGAGGAATAACTCTTGTGCAAAAAGCCCTGTTTTCTGATGCTTTCCTGCAAATTTCCTTGCACCAGAAGGCACGTACAGTGTAGACGCTCTGCAATTTTTTGCACAAGAACAGTTGCTCTTGTGTAAAAAGCCTGCAGCGTAGACGTGGCCTTGGTGTCACCCAGCACTGGACTTTCTGGCCAGGAGCAAGAGTTAGAGCCTCCTCCCCGCCCCGCTGCCTCTCACGGGCTTCCGTCAGGCCCAGGCCCTGGGTTTTACCCCAACGCGTCCCAGCAAGGCCTCTGGTCTGCACTAGACCCATCGACATGCGGAGAATCCACCACTGCCCTGGGGCACCTGTGTCTGTGGGGACTCGGACTCACACCTGAACATGGGGCCTGATTTCTCACAGGACTTTGGCTCTTTCCTGGCCAGGCCCTGGGGCTGGTCCCACCTTTGTCTGGCAGGGACCGATACTGTCTCTCCAGGGAGGCCCTGCAGTGCAGGCACCTTCTTTTCCCCCTGGGCTCGCTCAGGAGCTCAGGAAAAGCCATTTTTCTACAGCTCACAAGGCAGTAGGGGGCTCCTGGTTGCTCCAGCACCAATCCCTCAGCTTCTCTCTCAGCAGGGGTCAGGCCTGGATGGTCTAGTCCGCTCTGAGACTCACTGGTGCTGGCTCACCCCCTGTCCTGCTCGTGGCTCTGTTGTCCCCCCTCCCCACAGCCCCCCCAACCTCTAAATGCTCGTCATGTCAGTTCCCGCTTCTCCGCACCGGTGGCCAGGCCGCGCATGGCTCTGGGGGGTTGCTTTGCTGCAGCGGCAGGGGAAGGGGGGGTGGCACAGAGGAGCTGTTAGTACATTATCGCAAGCAGGGGAGTCTCCATCCACGGGTGAGCAGAAAGAGGGTCTATGACCCACACCAGTGGCCCCAGGACCACGCAGGAGAAGAGTCCTTCTGCAAAAGGGAGACGTTTATTCGGTCTGCGAGGGCGGCCGTAGAGGGGTGTCGTGAGTGTGCCCCTCACCTCCCTCTGGGCAGCGACACTGGTTGGGCTCAGAACTGGACACAGGACAGGACCACGGCACCGTCCATCTCCAGTCTATGGATCTGCTGGAAGCCGTGGCAGAGCTGAATTGGAGAACGGCTGCCCACTGGTGAAGACCTTGAAGCGCTGCTTCCTGCAGCCGATGGAGAGGAACCCACTCCTTCTGGGGGGAGGAGCAGCCATGCGAGGGACCCACTCAGACCGGTCAGACTGCGCGACGTCGTGGAACCAGCGCCGCCTAGGTGGGGTTCTACCGCCCCCCAGTCTGCTTCTGTGCCCGAGTTTCCCCCTCTGCCCCATGGGCTAACAACAAAGTGCTTTACAAACATTCTCGGTGCCATCGACTTTTTATGAAGGGGGAAACTGAGGCATGGAGAGTCATCTAATTTATACAGCCAAGTGCTCTTGCTATTTGGCCCCGCTACCTCTCCATTCCCCTGCTTCCACCTGATGTCAAATACACTCAGCTTGTACTACTTCTTCCTTCCTGTGCTGAAGCCAAGCAGCTCAGGATGGGGAGGAGACATGAGGGAGCCCCCAGCTTCTTCCTCTCTCTCTCACACACACACACACACACACACCCGCACACACATACATTACTTGGGAAAATGCCAGGCATGAGCTAGAGGAGACTCCCCATTAACTGTTAGCACTATAGGGCATAGGATACATACATAAACCATTTAGAGTCCATCTAGCAGAGGGCAATAATATACCCCACACACATGTAGTTCGTCCTTATTTTCCAATCGCCCCAAGTCTTAAACTACTGGAGATTACCCATTAGCTGTTAGTTCTGTAGGAACTTTGACACGCACATGCAGTTCTGATGCCATCCAGCACAGGGCAACAGAATGCATAGAAAAACAGCAGTCCAGCACCCTGGCATTTAATTTCAAAAAGGGGAATTACACAAAAATGAGGAGGCTAGTTAAACAGAAATTAAAAGGCACAGTGACTAGAGCCAAATCCCTGCAAGCTGTATGGAAACTTTTTAAAGACACCATAATAGAGGCCCAACTTAAATGTAACCCCCAAATTTAAAAACATAGGAAGAGACCTAAAAAAGAGTCACCGTGGCTTAACCCCCATGTCAAAGAAGCAGTGAGGGACAAAAAGGCATCTTTTAAGAAGTGGAAGTCCAATCCTAGTGAGATAAATAGAAAGGAACACAAACACTGTCAAATCAAGTGTAAAAATGTAATAAGAAAAGCAAAAAAAGATTTTGAGGAACAGCTAGCCAAAAACTCAAAAAGAAATAACAAAATGTTTTTTAAGTACATTAGAAGCAGGAAGCCTGCTAAAAAACCTGTGGGTCCCCTAGACGATCGAACTATAAAAGGCGCAATCAACGACGATAAAGCCATTGCGGAGAAACTAAATGATTTCTTTGCTTCAGTCTTCACGGCTAAGGACGTTGGGGAGATTCCCAAATCTGCACCGTCCTTTGTGGGTGAGGAATGTGAGGAACTGTCCCGGATTGAAGTGTCATTAGAGGAGGTTTTGGAACAAATAGAAAAACTTCATGTTAACAAATCTCCGGGACCGGATGGCATTCATCCAAGGGTTCTAAAAGAACTCAAATGGGAAATTGCTGAAATATTATCTGTGGTTTGTAACCTATCCCTTAAATCGGCTTCCGTACCTAATGACCAGAAGGTAGCCAATGTGACACCAATATTTAAAAAGGGCTCTAGAGGCGATCCTGGCAATTACAGACCGGTAAGTCTCCCTTCAGTGCCGGGCAAATTAGTCTAAACAATAGTAAAGGATAAAATTGTGAAGCATGTAGAAGAACATAATTTGTTGGACAAAAGTCAACATGGTTTCTGTAAAGGGAAATCCTGTCTCACTAATCTATTAGAGTTCTTTGAAGGGGTTAACAAACATGCGGACAAGGGGGATCCAGTAGATAGAGTATACTTAGATTTTCAGAAAGCCTTTGACAAGGTCCCTCAGCAAAGGCTCTTGTGTAAATTACATGGTCATGGGATAAGAGGGAAGGTCCTTTCTTGGACTGAGAACTGGTTAAAAGACAGGAAACAAAGGGTCGGAATAAATGGTAAATTTTCAGAATGGAGAGGGGTAACTAGCGGTGTCCCCCAAGGGTCGGTCCTAGGACCAATCCTGTTCAACTTATTCATAAATGATCTGGAGAAAGGGGTAAGCAGTGAGAAAGTGGTAAAATTTGCAGATGATACCAAACTGTTTAGGATAGTCAAGACAGAAGCAGACCGTGAGGGACTCCAAGAAGATCTCACCAAACTGAGTGATTGGGCAACAAAATGGCAAATGAAATTTGATGTGGATAAGTGTAAAGTAATGCACATCGGGAAAAATAACCCCAACTATAAGTACAGTATGATGAGGGCTAATTTGGCTACGACAAATCAGGAAAGAGATCTTGGAGTTATCGTGGACAGTTCTCTGAAAACTTCCACGTAGTGTGCAGCGGCGGTCAAAAAGGCAAATAGGATGCTAGGAATTATTAAGAAAGGGATAGAAAATAAGACCCAGAATATCTTCCTGCCCCTCTATAAAACTATGGTATGCCCACATCTTGAATACTGTGTACAAATGTGGTCTCCTCAGCTCAAAAAAATATTTTGGCCTTGGAAAGGGTTCAGAAAAGGGCAACTAAAATGATTAGGGGTTTGGAACGGGTCCCATATGAGGAGAGGTTAAAGCGACTGGGACTTTTCAGTTTAGAAAAGAGGAGACTGAGGGGGGATATGATAGAGGTCTATAAAATCATGAGTGGTGTAGAGAGGGCCGATAAAGAAAAGTTATTTATTAGTTTCCTAGATAATAGAACTAGAGGACACCAAATGAAATTAATGGGTAGCAGGTTTAAAACGACTAAAAGAAAGTTCTTCTTCACACAGCGTGTAGTCAGCCTGTGGAACTCCTTGCCAGAGGAGGCTGTGAAGGCTAGGACTATAATAGAGTTTAAAGAGAAGCTAGATAATTTCATGGAGGTTAGGTCCATAAAAGGTTATTAGCCAGGGGATAAAATGGTGTCCTTGGCCTCTGTTTGTCAGAGGCTGGAGAGGGATGGCAGACAAATCGCTTGATCGTTGTCTTTGGTCCACCCTCTATGGGGCACCTGGTGCTGACCACTGTCGGCAGACAGGATACAGGGCTAGATGGACCTTTGATCTGACCCAGTACGGCCATTCTTATGTTCTTATGTTCTTAACACTCATATTATAGGAACTCTTGTATGTTTACAAATATAGTTGATTAATACATTTAGCACCATCACAACCCCCCCCCCAAATTAAGTCGATTACAGTGAGCAATATACAACTCTGTCTGCTGAATATCTTACAAATCTAAGGAAAATAGGAGCAAATTGTAGTGACAGCAGCATGGGTGGCGGGTAACGAAGGCAAGGAAAGGCGCTGACTTCCCAGAATTGAGCATGCTCTAGCTAACTATGTGGCTGCCCAGCCTTATGGCCAACCAGGGGGGCTGAAGCCATGGTGTGGCAGCCGGGTCCTCTAGCTGGCAGGGAAGACTGGGGCTGAGGTGCGGCTGCCCACTCTTAATTTGGGGGGGTTTGTGATGGTGCTAAATGTATTAATAAATTATATTTGTAAACATACAAGAGTTCCTATAATATGAGTGTTGAAACTGTGCACAACAAGGTTCCCAAACACAGCATAATTGAATACTGGGCCTGATCCTGGGAAAAGGGGCCTTTCAATCCTAAGCCCTGGTTATACTAGGGAGTTATTTTGAAATAACCCCCCTTATTTTGAAATAAAATGCGGAGCATCCACACTACTAAGCCCGTTATTTTGAAATTGCAAATGAAGTGGGGATTTAAATATCCCGTGCTTCATTAGCATAAACATATCGGCCATTTTTTTGAATGCCCCCCACACCCCCGGCAGTCTAGACGTGCATCTTTCGAAAAATAAACCGTTTTTCGAAAGATCCCTTATCCCTCATACAAGGAGGTTTACAGATCTTTTGAAAGTGGTTTTATTTCTCGAAAGATGCGTGTCTTGCCTCAGGCATCCTCCTGCTGTGATTTGGAGGGGGTTTCAGAAATGGGGGGCAGTGTCTTAGGGGGTTTTCCTTTTATTTTTCCTGCAAACTTTTGGACAGGAAGTTCCAGCCCAGAACACTGGTTGGCGTCCCTTCGGGTTCTGAAAACAAAGTCGTCTGGAAATTCGGGGATTTGTTCCCCGACTTGTTCCCATGTTAGGTGCTGGAGGCAGCAGCAGGAGTGACACCGAGGGGGCTGGTTCCCTTTGTGTGACAGGTCCCCCCTGGCTCCTCGGCCCTGCCGGTGACAAGCTTCCGCGGTGGCTCTTTGGCCCTGAGTGGCTGTTTGGAGGCTGTGAGAGGAAGAAGCATCTGAATCATCCAATGAGGCTCCTGCAAGACCTCGCCCGTCTGTGAGACTCAGCCAACGGGAGCCCTGGGATCTCTCTATTCATTGATGTGGGGTCTGGCCAGCTCACAGCTGGAGAGGGGGTGTCTCACCAGGCCCACGGACACCTGCCCTGCTCTGCGTCTGCCCCCAGAACAGCAGCTCCCGGCTGCTCCCAGGTGTCACTGGGGATCACAGCATCCTCGCTGCAGGGAAAAGCTCTTAAAGCCCGTCGGGCAAATGCCCATTAAATCCTAGGAGGCTGCAGGTGCCTGGTGTAGGACAAAGGGCAGGATGGAAGATTCCCCCCCGGGCAGCAGTGCAGGGATAATCGGAGTGAGCTCCATATTCTGGGGAGGGACAGGACCTCAGAGGGAAGGAGCAGGACTAAAGCTGGCCCAGGTCTTCCTCCCTCTGCTGGCTCAGAGCTGCCCAGAGCACATGGCGCAGGACACTGAGGCACAATGCTCAGCGCTGCGATTCTACAGGGCCTGGGGCTCCAGCTGCCACCACTGCAGCAGGAGTGACTGTGATGGTGGCCCGGAGCCCCCGGGCCTTTTACAATCCCTGGGCCCAACGGCCTTTGTCCCTTTTCCCCTCTCTGTAGGCGGCTTGGCTGTCAGAAACTAGCTCCTT
>CM064351.1:669642-674642 GCA_032595735.1 Pelochelys cantorii
TGGGAGGGGGTGGAGCTACACCCCCTCCAAAACGTTTAACCGTTAACCGGTTAACATTTTTCTCTGTATTTTTTTTTACGTCCTTCACCTGCATCAGCTCCCTTCAAAATGCTCCCCCCATGTGACTCTGTGCTGGTCCATGTCCTTACCTCGTCTGTGCCGCGGCTGAGAAGGTAGCTGCCCCCCAGGTCTGATCACCATCCCCCCATTGCCTGGCGCTGTGGGCAGCAGAGAGTTTGAGTCATTGGGCTTTGGGTGCTCTGGTCGTTTGAAAATCCCACTAGATACCGATCTGCGTTTGTAAACGCCCATATAGCTTTAAACCTTTATCCTGTAATGCTCACTGAATGCCAGCGTGACCCAGGCACCTAACTCACTTACACACTCTCGTGATTCCCACGAGGAACCTCTCCCTCTGTGCCAGCGCCTCGCATGTGTGCAAATCGGCCCTTTTGCCTTTCTTCCTGAGTTCTCTCTGGGCCCGTGGAGGAGAATATTCTTTTCCACCTCCCATGGAAGCAGGGAGGAGAAATACATTGAAGATTTCAGCTCTCCCGGAGATGTTGGTGACGGGGGACCGGTACGTGGCAAAGGTAGGACACCGGCGTGTAACTCATCAAACTTGCAAAGACACCGCAGTCAACAGTTCTACCGTCTGCCGGCTTTTCCTTGGCGGTTAGAAGGTCTCCGTCATTAAAGCGATTGTTTGGTGGCCTTACAGGAAACAGTCCCTTCCCGCCGGTTTGAAAGTCCCAGTAGCAGAACCACCAAGGAAAATCTCCTCCCAGAAAGGATCAGTTATCCTGGCTACTTAACGAATGGCAGGAGTTGTTTGTGCACTCATTAAAAAGGCAAGGCAGACACGTCCATCCCGACCACCGATCTGAAGATGCTACGGGAAGATGCCAACTTGTAGATCTGTATTCTCATAGGGTATGTCTACACTTGCCCCCTCTTTCAAGAGAGGGATGGAGACGAAGGCATTCAAAATTGCAAATGAAGCCGGGATTTGAATTTCCCATGCTTCATTTGCATATTCACGCTATGGCAGTATTTTGAAATAGCGCTATTTCGAAAAAAGAAATGCTGTCTAGATGGGGTTATTTTGAAAGAAAACTCTTCTCTCGAAATAACCCTTCTTCCTCATACACTAAGGCTTACCAGTTATTTTGGAAGAAGGGTTTTCTTTCGAAATAACTGGGTCTCGACCATGTTTTTTTCTTTCGAAATAGCGCCATTATGCAAATGAAGCGCAGGCAATTCAAATCTATGCTTCATTTGCATCTTCATCCTTCTCTCGAAAGAGGGTGCAAAGGTAGACATCCCCCTACATCCTTGGTGCATGCAGAAAATGTCCGAGGGAACTTCTAGTTCCAAGAAATAATGTCGGCACTCAAGTCTAGGCAGGGGTCACAGCTGAGAAACTAAAACATAGACCAATATCTCCTCCAGGTCAGACTTAGGCATCAGATTGGGGGCGGACCCCTCACCTTGGCATCTGTGCATGCCTGGAGCTTTGCATCAGGGGGAGGGAAGGCAAGGGGTAGACTAGACACAGAGATACCCCCGTTGCATGAGACCGATCAAAGGGATGTGGGCGATGGAGACTTCTGCAGCTGTAGGACCAAGCAGGGAGAGTGGTAGGACCAAGCAAGGGTCGTAACAAGCCATAAATCTATTATCCTAGAATCCCAGGATGTGCACAGACTTCAGGAGGCATCCAGTCCAGCCCCCTGTCCAAAGCAGGACCAACCCCAACTCAACCATCCCAGCCAGGGTTTGGTCAAGCTGGGGCTGAAACATCTCTAGGGATGGAGGTTTCACCCCCTCCCTAGGGAACCCATCCCAGTGCTTCCCCACCCTCCAAGGGAAATAGTCCTGGTGTATCCATGAGGGGAGGAGAGCTGCAGGGAGTCCCCTTTACTGGCAGGACTGGTGGGCCTGGCCTAGGGAGTTGGAGCTGGGAGGTCCCTCTTGGAGATGACACACGGGGCCGGGGGTCACATCTGTCTTTGCACTGTGCCCCAGAGAGAGGAGCCGATGTGGGGTGAGGCTGGGAACCAGTTGGACCCATCCCCTGTGATGCAGTGTGCGGGGGGGAGGGAGAGGCGTCCGCTCCTGTGGCCCTGGATCCTGTCTGGCTGGGCAGTCCCTGGTTGCTGTGTAGGGCTGGGGGTGACCCCTACTGGCCAGTGTCTGTAAGCACGGCCCAGCGGGGGGTGGTCCCTGGGGGCAGGCATGTAGGCCATGGCCTAGCCACTTCTCACCTAGCTGGGGGAAGGGGTTCGAACAAAGGAAGTGCGGGGGTTGGCGGGGGGGGGTGAGTGATCGGTGGGTGGATGAAGGGGGTGGTTTTAGCGTGGGGAAGATGAAGAAAGCAGACCTAGAACAGTACAGCGGCCTGTGAACCCTCCCCCCTCCCCGAGCTGTCTGCCCATCCTCCTATGTCTACATGGAGCCTGTGCTGGGCTGTATCACTGAGAAGCAATAAAACTTTCTACTTTACTGCCTGGAGGAGAGTCACAGCTGGCTGCAGACGAGGGTGCAGGGTCGTGGGTCCCCGACGTGCCGTCACCCCCTCCCACCCATTGGCATCTAGCTGACTGGACACACTCTTCTGCTTTCCCCTTGACCCTATCTCTCTTAGGGTATGTCTACACTACCACCCTAGTTCGAACTAGGGTGGTTAATGTAGTCATTCGAAGTTGCAAATGAAGCCCGGGATTTAAATATCCTGGGCTTCATTTGCATCTTGCCGGGCGGGCGCCATTTTTAAATGCCCTTAGTTCGAACTCCGTGCCCGCGGCTACATGCGGCACGGAGTAGGTAGTTCGAATTAGGTTCTCTAATTCAAACTACCGTTACACCTCGTTCCATGAGGAGTAACGGTAGTTCAAATTAGAGATCCTAATTCGAACTACCTACTCCGTGCCGCGTGTAGCCGCGGGCACGGAGTTCGAACTAAGGGCATTTAAAAATGGCGCCCGCCCGGCAAGATGCAAATGAAGCCCGGGATATTTAAATCCAGGGCTTCATTTGCAACTTCGAATGACTACATTAACCACCTTAGTTCCAACTAGGGTGGTAGTGTAGACATACCCTTAGTTATAATGTATGTTAAGTCCATATCCTGCCTTTGGTCTGTGAACCCAGCATAGTTGCATGAGGGCCTTTTCCCATGTCAAGTAATTCCATGCATTGGAGGGGTCTGGGGACTGACCTAGGAACCGTGTTGCTCAGGAATATGTATGTGACGTGTGGGAGGTGTGAATAAGAAATACCCCACCAAAAACCCGCATGGGATCCGGGACCTTTTAAGGCAGACAGAGACCCTGCAAGCAGACACCTTCCAGGAGAACGGGCCAGAAAATTTCTCTCTCTCCTGGACAAGAAATAGCATCCCAGCAGAAGCCTGGGACCGGCCCGAAGGAAGTGAAGCCTCCTGAAGATCCGAAGGGATCTCCCAAGGAACCTCGTGGCTGAGTCTCCGGGAAGCTGATGCCAGCATGTCAGCCACCAGCAAAATCCAAAGTAATCCACACCGTACTTGCAGCACACCTCCCAACTGCCTGCATGAGTGTGTGCGTGTGCGTGTGTGTGTCTGTGTGTGTGTGTGTGAGATCTTACTCTTAAGAATTTGTGCCAATAAATAACTCCAAAAGCAACACAACACCAACTCACCCGCAGTCTGGGTTTGTTCCTCAGAAGATCTGAGGAAGTAGGACAGGGTAGGTAGCGCAGCTGGCCCTGTACCACCCACAGCAGGTGGCGTTCGCCGTCCACGGGACTGGGATTTGGCCAACGATCCGTCATCCGCCCGCGGGGCCCACGGAGTTTTGGGCTGCCCTGTCTTGCCGAGCACGGCTCTTTCTGTTCTGTTTGATTGTCCCCACCTTAGTCGGTGGAAGCTGTTGCAGCGTGGATGAATATTGGAGGCTTCTTGCACGAGGGATGGAGGGGGTGAGTGATCGTGTGGCCTAGTGGTTAGCTCTCTCACGACGAATGTGGAAAACCCCGGGTCCAGCCCGCCTGCTCCAATGAGTGATTAATTAATGACAAACAGGCCTAGGGCTTCCCCAGGATAGAGCAACAGAGACACACAGAAAAGTCTCCCAGGTGCCCCTGCAGAGGATGCTCACCTCAGAAAGCTTCAGTTGCCTTCTCCATGTCCGTGAGCCGGGCAAACTGCCCATGTGTCTGTCACCCGCGGCCCTGAGCCACAGGATAAAAGTGACCCGGCTTGGCGAGCGGGCGCAAAAGTTGCAGCGTAACTTCCCAATCCTTCCTTGGGGCTTTGAAAGCCTCAGTCAAGGCAGAGTTCGGAGGCATCAAAGGCCCGGTTCCCAGCCAGGGGTCGGCTTGTGCATTTTCTCCCTTCCTTCCTGCCTGTCGCACGGGTCAGAACCATGGGGAAAAGCCTCCAGAAAGTGCATCTGTCTATCAATCTATCTATCCCCACACACCCCTCTCTCTATCTATCTATCCCCACACACCCCCATTTATCTATCCATCTATCCCCACACACCCCCTCTATCTATCTATCTATCTATCTATCCCCACACACCCCCTCTCTCTATCTATCTATCCCCACACACCCCCTCTCTCTATCTATCTATCCCCACACACCCCCATTTATCTATCCATCTATCCCCACACACCCCCTCTATCTATCTATCTATCTATCCCCACACACCCCCATTTATCTATCCATCTATCCCCACACACCCCCTCTATCTATCTATCTATCTATCCCCACACACCCCCTCTCTCTATCTATCTATCCCCACACACCCCCTCTATCTATCTATCTATCTATCCCCACACACCACATCTATCTATCTATCTATCCCCACACCCCCCATCTATCTATCTATCTATCTATCCCCACACCACCCCCTCTATCTATCTATCTATCTATCCCCACACCACCCCCTTTATCTATCCATCTATCCCCACACACCCCCCCTTCTAATCTATCTATCTATCCCCACACACCACAT
>CM064351.1:1375828-1403593 GCA_032595735.1 Pelochelys cantorii
GGATGCACCTGTCTCTGCCCGGGCCCCTACCTTCGACAGGAAGGATCGAAGAGAATACCACCTGCACTCCAAACTCCTTCACCCGTACTCCCAGAGCCCTGGAGTCACTCTTGATCCGCTCAGTGTCACACCTCGCAGCATCATTCGTGCCCACAGGGATGAGTAGCATGGGGATGTAGTCAAAGGGCTGGATAATCCTTGACAATGCCTCCGTAACATCTGGGATACAGGTCCTCGGCAGACAGCATACCTCCCGAGATGAAATGTCAGGTCAACATATTGTCTCCTCCGTCCCCCTCAGAAGAGAGTCACCACTTCCCTATCTGGCGGCGCGTTGGGGTTCCCCCATCTCCTGTACCCCCGTAGTGGCATGAACAGACTCTGCCTGCCAGAAGCATTGAGGGAGTTTATTGCTTCTCCAAGATACAGCACAGCACAGATGCAATCTGCTTACAGGAACTGGGGCTAGGAGGCCACCTCCCTTGAAATGGGGGGTGGCTGGGCCCTACTATCCCAGCCCCTTGCTTCGGCTGCTTTCTCCATGATACCAGACAGAAAACTGCCTCTCCTCCAGCCCTGCCCCGCAGCCAGGTGTTGGTCTCCACCCTCCTTCCTTTGTCTCCCTCCCTGGGAGGCTGAGCCTGAGTGTCTGGTTTAATACACATTTGGAAGTGTCAGTGAGAATCTCCCATCACAGCGCAGGGGGACCCCGGGTCACAGAACAGACAGCACCCCCACTACGCCACAGCCTGTGTTTCTTATTCGCAGTGCTGGCAGCAGACCTTCCGTCCTTGGGGGTACGGGGCTTCTCCTCCTCCGACGTAGGGGGTGATTGCTTATCTCCTGTATAAAGAAGAGCATAACGGTTTCCTCGTACCACGGAGGCAGGGTTCGGAGCAGGGGTGGAGCAGTGCCTGCTGCCAGAAGTAACCCGCTGCCACTGTCCACCCTGAGCCGTCTCCTCCTCCACCAGTGGTGTGTCCACAATCCTGTGTACTGGGACAGCTACCTCAGCTGTCTCCTCATGAACACGGTCCAGGAATTTCTCATGGATGCGGGTGCTCCTCAACCTAGTCACCTCGTCCTGTAGCTCTGCCAGCTGCTGCCTGAGAGATTCCACCAGCAGGCACCTTTCGCACTGGATGGTCTTCCTGACCATCGTAGGCCTTCCTCTGTTAACCTCCCCCTCAAACTCCCCTGTCTGCAGCTCCTGTCCGCTTTGCTCATGTAGAGTTCATCCAGCAGAGGGCAACAATTCACCCCACACACACATCGCTCCCCCTCCTTTTCCATATTCCCCAAGTCTTAAACTACTGAACACGACCTATTAGCTGTTCGTTGTATAGGAACTATGACACACACATGCAGTTCTGATGCCATCCAGCAGAGGGCAACAGAATGCATAGAAAAAGTTGTGTATGAAAAAAAAGCTGATTGAAGATTTTCTACAATATTTTACCAACACTTTTAAAGCAAAAACGGTTTAATTTAAATAAACACTTTGCCCTCAAACACTTCACATGCAATGATCTTCTTGGGCATTCCACACAATAATTTAGCCTTGGAAGGCGATCTTTTCTTGTGCTTTGCGGTGACAAGTTGGATTTGGGCTTCAAAATCCAAACCTAGCAGGAAAATGTCTATTTGAAACTAAACCTCACACCATCCATTTGTGTTTCTAACTGACTGTTTTTGTCTCCTTTCATTTGCAAAAAACTCAAAACAAAAAAAAAATGTCAAAGGGGAGCCCAGGTGGGATGCCAGAGCATCCCCACACCCAGTGAGTGCAGAGGAGGCAATAACTCACTGGCTGCCGGATTAGCACAGGGGCAGGGAACTCCAGAAGAAACTTGCCCAGCAGAAGGGTTTGGGATTCCCCCTCTGAAAGAGCCACTTTCCTGCCCTGAAAAGACATTTCCAGGCTCAGCCATGCTGGGCAAAGCCCAGGAGAGGGGCAGGGAGAGAAAGCGCCTCATTGGACGAGCCCGCCCCCCTCTTGTCCCATCCGGTCCCGGAGATTTGTTAACATTACGTTTTTCTATTTGTTCCAAAACCTCCTCTGTTGAAATGTCAATCCGGGACAGTTCCTCACATTCGTCATGCACAAAGGACGGTGCAGGTTTGGGAATCTCCCTAACGTCCTCAGCCGTGAAGACTGAAGCAAAGAAATCATTTCCTTTCTCTGCAATGGCTTTATCGTCCTTGATTGCTCCTTTTTGATCTCGATCGTCTAGGCGACCCATAGGCTTTTTAGCAGGCTTCCTGCTTCTATTGTACTTAAAAAACATTTTGATATTTCTTCTTGAGTTTTTGGCTAGTTGTTCCTCAAAATCTGGTCTGGCTTTTCTCATTACATTTTGACACTTGACTTGACAGTGTTTATGTTCCTTTCTATTTATCTCACTAGGATTGGATTTCCACTTCTTAAAACACGCCATTTTGTCCCTCACTGCTTCTTTGACATGGGGGTTAAGCCACGGTGACTCTTTTTTAGGTCTCTTGCTATGTTTTTTTATTTGGGGTATATGATGAGGTTGGGCCTCTCTTATGGTGTCTTTAAAAAGTTTCCATGCAGCTTGCAGGGATTTGGCTCTAGTCACCATGCCTTTTAATTTCTGTTGAACTAACCTCCTCATTTTTGTGTAATTCCCCTTTTTGAAATTAAATGCCAGAGTGCTGGACTGCTGAGGTGTTCTTCCCACCACAGGAATGTTAAATGTTATTATATTATGGTCACTATTCCCAAACGGTCCTGTAACGGTTATCTCCCGGACCTGATCCTGCGCTCCACTCAGGACTAAATCGAGAATTGCCTCTCCCCTTGTGGGTTCCTGTACCAGCTGCTCCAAGAAGCAGTCAATAAAGCCATTGAGAAATTTTCTCTCTGCTTCTCTTCCTGAGGTGACATGTATCCAGTCAATATGGGGATAATTAAAATCTCCCATTATTAGAGAGTTCTTTATTTTGGTAGCCTCTCTAATCTCCCTCAGCATTTCAATGTCAGTATGGCTGTCCCGGTCAGGTGGTCAATAATATATCCCTGCTGCTAATATCTTATTATTGTAGCATGGAATTACTATCCATAGCGATTCTCTTGAACATGTTGATTCATTTCATATTTTTATTTCATTTGATTCTACATTATCTGTCACATACAGAGCCATTCCGCCACCCACCCGGCCTACTCTATCCTTCCGATATAGTTTATATCCCGGTATGACTGTGTCCCACAGATTTTCCTCATTCCACCAGGTTTCAGTGATGCCTATTATGTCAATCTCCTCCTTTAATACGAGGTACTTGGAGGCATTCATCCAAGGGTTGGCTCTAAAAGACCTGAAATGGGAAATTGCTGAACTCTTATCTGTGGTTTGTAAGCTATCCCTTAAATCGGCTTCCGTACCTAATGACTGGAAGGGAGCTAACATGACACCGATATTTAAAAAGGGCTCTAGAGGCGATCCGGGCACTTACAGACCGGTAAGTCTAACTTCAGTACCGGGCAAATTAGTCGAATCAACAGTAAAGAATAAAATTGTGAGGCACGTAGAAGAACATAATTTGTTGGAGAAAAGTCAACATGGTTTCTGTAAAGGGAAATCATGTCTTCCTAATCTATTCGAGTTCTTTGAAGGGGTTAACAAACATGCAGACAAGGGGGATCCAGTCTAGTCTACTTCGATTTTCAGAAAGTCTTTGACAAGGTCCCTCACCAAAGGCTCTTGTGTAAATTCCATTGCCATGGGATAAGAGGGAAGCTCCTTCAATGGATTGAGAACTGGTTTAAAGACAGGAAACAAAGAGTAGGAATAAATGGTAAATTTTCAAAATGGAGAGGGGTAACTAGTGGTGTCCCCCAAGGGTCAGTCCTGGGACCAATCCTGTTCACCTTATTCATAAATGATCTGGAGAAAGGGGTAAGCAGTGAGGTGGTAAAGTTTGCGGATGATACCAAACTCTTTAGGATAGTAAAGACAGAAACAGACTGTGAGGGACTCCAAAAAGATCTCCCCAAACTGAGCGATTGGGCAACAAAATGGCAAATGAACTTTAATGTGGATAAGTGTAAAGTAATGCACATAGGGAAAAATAACCCCAACTATACGTACAGTATGATGGGGGCTAATTTGTCTATGACCAATCAGGAAAGAGATCTTGGAGTTATCATGGATAGTTCTCTGAAAACTTCCACACAGTGTGAAGCGGCGGTCAACAAGGCAAATAGGATGCTAGGAATTCTTAAGAAAGGGATGGAAAATAAGACACAGAATATCTTACTGCCCCTGTATAAAACTATGGTATGCCCACATCTTGAATACTGTGTCCATATGTGGTCTCCTCACCTCCAAAAAGATCGTTTGGCCTTGGAAAGGGTTCAGAAAAGGGCAACTAAAATGATTAGGGGTTTGGAACGGGTCCCATGTGAAGAGAGGTTAAAACGACTGGGACTTTTCCCTTTCGAAAAGAGGAGACTGAGGGGGGATATGATAAAATCATCAGTGCTGTGGAGAGGGCGAATAAAGAAAAGTTATTTATTAGTTCCCATAATAGAAGAACTAGAGGACACCAAATGAAGTTAATGGATAGCAGGTTTCAAACTAAGAAAAGAAAATTCTTCTGCACACAGCGTGTAGTCAACCTGTGGAACTCCTTGCCAGAGGAGGCTCTGAAGGCTAGGACTCGACCAGAGTTTAAAGAGAAGCTAGATATTCATGGAGGTTAGGTCCATAAAAGGCTATTAGCCAGAGGGTAGAAATGGTGTCCCTGGCCTCTGTTTGTCAGAGGCTGGAGAAGGATGGCAGGAGGCAAATCGCTTGATCACTGTCTTCGGTCCACACTCTCTGGGGCACCTGGTGCTGGCCACTGTCAGCAGACAGGCTACTTGGCTAGATGGACCTTTGGTCTGACCCAGTATGGCCATTCTTATGTTTCCCCAAATGGAGTCCCCAGAAGAGAGAAACGCTCCAGGAGCATTTCCCTGGTGAGGGAGACACAGCTGCTGCCGGAGTCACCATCTTGGCCATAAATACACAGACACCAGAGGAGACACGGCCCTGCCCCAGTCCCATAAAGAGAACAGGGGTCCCTGGTTCTCCATCTCCATTAAAGGCAGAACAAGAAGTGTGGGGCCTTAATCTGCAGCAAAGAAATGTAGCTGAGATGTAGTTAAGCACTGCAGTAACTTCCAGGGAGGGTTCTGGACTCTCCATCTTCACAGGCTGTTCTAAGCAGGTTGAACCAATTGCTGTCAGGGATGATCCAGGTTTGCTTGGTCCTACCCCAGAGCTGAGGGCTGGACTTGAGGACAAGTTTAGGCCCCTTCCAGACTGTGGCTGGGGAATTCTGGGCCAAAAAATTAAACATTCTGCAGGCAATATCTGAAGATTCGGCATATTTTATTTGTCAACTGAACACAATACAATCTCGGCCAGTAACAGCGATTTGGGTCCAATATTTCACAATATCTCTCGGCCAGCACATCTGTAACAAGAGAGACTAAAGAAATAAAGATTCTGCTGCTTGTTTTGACTAATCGATTCCTTAGCAGACACATTGACACAGAAGTGTGTGGAGTTCATTTCCACAGCACTGAGGCCTGTGTTTCCCGCCCCGGTGGGAAGCCGTGCACAGGCTGGAGGAGCTCAGGGTGAGGGAAGACGCCTGGGAGTGAACTGAGAGGATGCTGCTTTTGAGGGGAAGGTTTAATTTGAGGGGGGTGTTGTTCAGGTGTTGGGAAGCCTCCCCCAAGGCTGACCCAAACCTCTGCCACTGAGTCAGACACCTCGGCTCCTGTCCCCCCACCCTCACCCCCATGGGTCTCTGCAGCCCCTCCCCCACTCCCGGCTCAGTGCTGTGGCCTGTCCCCCTGTGTGAGCGCCAGGGCTGACAATGCTCCCTCAGAGCTGAGCCCACAGCCCAGGGCTGCAGGGGCTCAGGGTGATTCACTCAAGGCTTCCCCCTCCCCCAAACGCTCCCCATCACACCCCTCCCCCCTCCGCACTGGGAACAGGCTGGGCCTTGGGGGGGCTTGGTCCCTGCTGCGCTCACACAAGGCCAATTTCTGCCCAGGCAGGTGACTCCCCACTGGCCCAGACCACCCAGGGCAGGGGGGTTCCCCATCCCCCGACATGCTCAGAGCCAGGCTGGGGGCCAGACCCTGCAGGACTAGAGAGCGACTGGCGGCTGCTCCAGACAGGGCGACTGGTGCTAGACGGGGGAGGGGCAGAAGGAGGGGAAGGGGAAGAGGGGAGACGCTCTGGGGAGACAGCGCTGAGCATTGTATTGTGCTCCAGAGCCCTGTGCCGCCTGCTCTGGACAGCTCTAGGACCAGCCGAGGGAGGGAGACCTGGGCCGGTCAGGTGACCCTGGGGCCTGGCTGCTTTAGTCCTGCCCCTTCCCTCTGAGGTCCCGTCCCGCCCCAGAATATGGAGCCAGCTCCTCCCCCCGCCCCCCACATACACACATTGCATGTGGGGCCAGGCAATTTGGCTGGCTCCCCTTCTGATTGCAAAGGGCTCACTGTGATTATCCCTGCACTGCTGCCCGGGGGCGAATCTTCCATCCCGCCCTTTGTCCTCCACCAGGCACCTGCAGCCTCCTAGGGGTCAATGGGCATTTTCCCCTGACGGACTTTAAGAGCTTTTCCCTGCAGCCAGGATGCTGTGATCCCCAGTGACACCTGGGAGCAGCCTGGAGCTGCTGTTCTGGGGGCAGACACAGATCAGGGCAGGTGTCCGTGGGTCTGGTGAGACACTCGCTCCCCGGACTGTGAGCTGGCCAGACCCCACATCAATGAATAAAGAGATCCCAGGGCTCCCATTGGCTGAGTCCCACAGCCTGCAGGAGCCTTATTGGATGATTTAGATGCTTCTTCCTCCCACAACCTCCAAACAGCCACTCAGAGCCAAGGAGCCACCGGGGCTTGTCACCAGCAGGGCCGAGGAGCCAGAGGGGACCTGTCACACAAAGGGAACCAGCCCCCTTGATGTCACTCCTGCTGCTGCTTCCAGCCCCTAACATGGGAACAAGGTGGGGAAGAAATCCTGGAATTTCCAGACGACTTTGTTTTCAGAACCCGAATGGACGCCAACCAGTGTTCTGGGCTGGAATTTCCCATCCAAAAGTTTGCGGGAAAAAGAAAAGGAAACCCCCCTAAGACACCGCCCCCCATTTCTGACACCCCCCACGTGACACCAGGAGGATTCCTGAGGCAAAAGCTTCGGAATAGCTCTACCCATGCAACCTGGGAGAGACCCTGGGCCCAGGCTGCCATTGAGGGATAGCAGGAGAGACACCCCATGGTCCATTTCTTGTGGTGGGAAGGTGGTTTGTGTGTCTCGATGACCTGGAGAGCTATGCCAGTGGGAACTACAGGTCTTGGAAGAGTCACCCAAACTAGACAGATCAAAGGATAGAGAGACCAGACCAATTTGGATCAACTCTCCCCGAGGTACAAGGGGTTGGCTTAGGGTTAACAACCTTATCCGTAAAAAAACAAAAGTTACAGAAACATCTACAAAGAAACCTACAACTACTCAAGTCTCAGGAGGAGCTGGCAATCCGCATGGACTGAGTATGAAGCGTGGTAGGGAAAGCCGAAAGGAAGCTGCCGTGCAGATGACACTTCTCTCACCCAGGACAGCCACCCAGTTTGGCACGTGGAATATTCAGTCCATGTATCAAGCAGGGAAGACAGCACACATTGCCCTTCACTAGGACTTTCTCACTCCGGAAATTTGCTAGGTCTTAGGGTTTGAGAGGGCAGGAGTTTCTTACACTGCAGACAAAGTAACTGGTTCCCCTAGGAATGTCCTACCTCCACTCGGACTTTCTCACTGGTCCCTGTGGGAAAGTGACACTTCCTGTATTTTCTTACAGGAGCAGTTTCTTCTGCCCTCTTTAAATCCATTTTTTAAATGGAGGTGTTCTCCCGCCTCACACTCCTCATACCATTGCTCTCCAACCTTTTGAACTGCAAGATCACTTTTCCAATGTAAGTGCAAAGGAAGATGTTCCTCAAACCGAAATACCTGTGCCCCACTTCATTCTAGCCCTTCTTTGAGGCCCTGCCCCTCCTCTGCCCCTTCTCTGAGGCCTCACCATGCTCCCTGCAGCCCTCTTCTTCCTCCAACCTCAATCACTTGCACCGGGCTGGGGTAGGGCTTTGGGGAGAAGGCCCTGTGCTTGTGCCTATGGGTTTGGAGTGGAGGAGGGGCTCTGGTCTTAGCCCAGGGTGGGACAACGGGGTCCAGGAAGGTCTTCAAGTTGCAAGGTCTGGCACTGAGTTTGGGTGCAAGGAGACTCATATCTGCAGCAAGAGGCTGGGTTCAGGGCTGGGACAGGGGCTCAGAAAGCAGGCTCTGGCTGGGCTCTGTTTAACTGTGATGGCTTCTGGTGCTTCACCAGTGAGGTTAGGGCACGCTTCCTTCGGCCCGGGCCCTGCGCCGCTCCTGAAAGCCACTGGCATGATGCCATTTGGTGCCCCTCCTCTACAAGCACTGAGCCCACAGCTTCCACTGGCCACCGTTCCCCGTTCCTGGTCAATGGGAGCTGCAGGAGCAGTGTCTGCAGCAAGGACAGTGTATGGAGACCCCCCAGCAGTGACGTTCTCTGGGGTGGCAGGGACATGCCAGCCACTTCCAGGAGCAGCAGTTACCCTAGGGTGTGTCTACACTTGCTTCCTCTTTCAAGAGAGGAATGCAAATGTAGACATGCAAAATTGCAAATGAAGCCGGTATTTAAATATCCCGTGCTTCATTTGCATATTTGCACGAGCTCTGATGGCCATTTTAACCATAGGGCTTTCTTGCACAAGAAATGCTTGTTGCCTGTCTACACTGGCCTCTTGAGCAAGAACAGTTGCACAAAAACTTGCTGCCTGTCTACACTGGCCGTGTGTTCTTGCACAAGTACACTGATGTTCTACTCTATGAAATCAGGGCTTCTAGTGCAAGAACTATGATGGTCCCACTCAGGAATAAGCCCTTTTGCGCAACTGTTCTTGCGCAAGAGGCCAGTGTAGACAGGCAACATGAATTTCTTGCGCAAGAAAGCCCTATGGTTAAAATGGCCATCAGAGCTTTCTTGTGCAAGAGAGCGTCTACATTGGCATGGGTGCTCTTGCGCAAAAGCACATGCCAGTGTAGACGCTCTCTTGCACAACTACTTTAACGCAAGAACTCTTGCGCTAAAGAGTTTTTGTGCAAGATCATGCCAGTGTAGATGTAGCCCTCCAGTAGTTTAAGACTTGGGGCATTTGGAAAAGAAGGGGGAGCTACATGTGTGCGGGGTGTATTGTTGCCCTCTGCTGGAGGGACTCTAAATGATTTATGTATGTATCATATGCCCTATAGTGCAAACATTTAATGGGGATTCTCCTCTAGCTCACACCTGGCATTTTCTAAAGTAATATATATCTGTGTGTGTGAGAGAGAGAGAGAGAGAGCTCAAGTGCTTGGGGGCTCCCTCATGTCTCCTCTCCATCCTGATCTGCTTGGCTTCAGCACAGGAAGGAAGAAGTAGTGCAAGCTGAGTGTATTTGACCTCAGGTGGAAGCAGGGGAATGGAGGGGTAGTGGGGCCAAGTAGAAAGAGCACTTGGCTTCTTTTCCTGCAGACCGAGAGGGGCGGGGACTGGTTTGAGCTGTATAAATCAGATGCCACTCCATGCCTCAGTTTCCCCCTTCATGCAATGCCGATGACACCGAGAATGTTTGTAAAGTACGTTGTTGTTAGCCCATGGGGCAGAGGGGGAAACTCAGTCTCAGAAGCAGACTGGGGGGAGGTAGAACCCCACCTAGGTAGCGCTGTTTTCACTACGTCACGCTGCCTGACCAGTCTGAGTGGGTCCCTCTCATGGCTGCTCCTCCCCCCAGGAGGAATGGGTTCCTCTCCATCGGCTGCAGGAACCAGCGCTTCAAGGTCTTCGCCAACGGGCAGCCGTTCTGCAATTCAGCTCTGCCACGGCTTCCAGCAGATCGATACACCGGAGATCGAGGGTGATGTGGTCCTGTCCTGTGTCCAGTTCTGAGCCCAAAAAGTGCCGCTACCCAGAGGGAGGCGAGGGGCACACACAAGACACCCCCCTACGGCCGCCCTCGCAGACCCAATAAACGTCTCCCTTTCGCAGAACGACTCTGCTCCTGCGTGGTTCTGGGGCCACTTTTGTGTGTGTCATAGACCCCCTTTCCGCTCACCGCAGATGGAGACTACCCTGAAGGTTGATCTGAGTGCGACACCTGTACTGGGATGGTGTATTGGGATAATGTACTAACAGCTCCTCTGCACCACCCCCCCTTCTCCTGCCGCTGCAACATCAAATTAACCCTCCTGGTCTGCCTCTGTCCTCCCTCCGGTGCCAGGAAACCCGACGTGTGATGGGAGGGGCTGCAAACTGGGGAGCAGGCTACTGTAGGGCTGAGAGCAGGAAACCAGCCCCCCCAGAGCCCTGAACCGCCTGGCCACGGGTGTGGGGAAGCGGGAACTAAGGTGACGAGTACTTAGAGGTCGGAGGGGCTGTGGGGAGAGGGGACAACGGAGCCACGAGCAGGACAGGGGGTGAGCCAGCACCAGTGAGTCTCAGGGGAACTAGAGTATCCAGGCCTGGCCCCTGTTGAGAGAGAAGCTGAAGGATTGGAGCTGGGGCAGCCAGGAGCCCCCCAGTGCTTTGTGGGGTGGAGAAAAATGGCTTCTCCTGAGCTCCTGAGCGGGCCCAGGGGGAAAAGAAGGTGCCTGCACTGCACCTGTCCCTGTCAGACAAAGGTAGAACAAACCCCAAGGCCTGGCCAGAAAAGAGCCAAAGTCCTGTGAGAAATCAGGCTCCATGCTCAGCTGTGACTTTGAGTCCCCATAGACACAAGCACCCCAGGGCAGTGGTGGATTCTCCGTGTGTCGATGGGTCTAGTGTTGGCCAGAGGCCTCGCTGGGAAGCGCTAGGGCAAAACCCAGGGCCGGGGCTGGACGACACCAAGGCCACGTCTGCACTGCAGGCATTTTGCACAAGAACAACTGTTCTTGCGCAAAAACTTGTGGCACGTCTACACTGCATGTGAATTCTTGCGCAAGTAAATTTACAGTAAAGCATCAGAAAAGAGGGCTTCTTGCACAAGTGTTATTCCTCTCCCCACGAGGAATAAGCCCACTTTGTGCAAGAGCTGCTGTGCAAAAAGGCAGCATGAACGGGCACCAGGGGCTTCTTGAGCAAGACATTATATGGCTAAAATGGCCATCAGAGCTTTCTTGCGCAAGAGAGAGTCCACACTGCCATGGACGCTCTTGTACAAAAGAACATGGCACGGTGGAGGCGCTCTTGCACGAGACCTTTTGCACAAGAACTCCTGCGTGAAACAGTTCTTGTGCAAGAAGCCTGCAGTGTAGGGCAGGGAGCAGCCTATGGGGCTACTGGAGCTACTGGCTGCAGGATGCCCAGTCAGGGAGTGGGGGGGACCCCTAGGAATGGCTCAAACTTCCCAGGGGGGTGTCCAGAGGCAGGACATTAGCCTGGCAGGGGTGAGGTGGGGGGGCAGTGACCTCACAGTAGCTTTGGGCAGCCCTCAGCATATAAGGCAAAGGGCAGGTGGGGAGGTGGTGACCTCACAGAGGGACCCAGATATCAAGCTGATAAAAGGGGGCTCGGGCCAAGGGGACTTTGGAGACCCCGGTTGCTTTAGCTCTGGGGTGTCTCCTCATAAGAACATAAGAACATAAGAATGGCCGTACTGGGTCAGACCAAAGGTCCATCTAGCCCAGTACCCTGTCTGCTGACAGTAGCCAGCACCAGGTGCCCCAGAGAGGGTAGACTGAAGACAATGATCAAGGGATTTGTCTCCTGCCATCCCTCTCCAGCCTCTGACAAACAGAGGCCAAGGACACCATTTTATCCCCTGGCAAATAGCCTTTTATGGACCTAACCTCCATGAAATTTTCCAGCTTCTCTTTAAACTCTACTATAGTCCGAGCCTTCACAGCCTCCTCTGGCAAGGAATTCCACAGGCTGACTACACGCTGTGTGAAGAAGAACTTTCTTTTATTAGTTTTAAACCTGTTACCCATTAATTTCATTTGGTGTCCTCTAGTTCTTCTATTTAGGGAACTAATAAATAACTTTTCTTTATCGGCCCTCTCCACACCACTCATGATTTTATAGACCTCTATCATATCCCCCCTCAGTCTCCTCTTTTCTAAACTGAAAAGTCCGAGTCGCTTTAACCTTTCCTCATATGGGACCCGTTCCAAACCCTTAATCGTTTTAGTTGCCCTTTTCTGAACCCTTTCCAAGGCCAAAATATCTTTTTTGAGGTAAGGAGACCACATCTGGACACAGTATTCAAGATGTGGGCGTACCATAGTTTTATCCAGGGGCAGTAAGATATTCTGGGTCTTATTTTCTATCCCTTTCTTAATAATTCCTAGCATCCTATTTGCCTTTTTGACCGCTTCTGCACACTGTGTGGAAGTTTTCAGAGAACTGTCCACGATAACTCCAAGATCTCTTTCCTGATTTGTCGTAGCCAAATTAGCCCCCATCATACTGTACGTATAGTTGGGGTTATTTTTCCCGATGTGCATTACTTTACACTTATCCACATTAAAGTTCATTTGCCATTTTGTTGCCCAATCACTCAGTTTGGTGAGATCTTCTTGGAGTCCCTCACAGTCTGCTTCTGTCTTGACTATCCTAAACAGTTTGGTATCATCTGCAAACTTTACCACTTTCTCACTGCTTACCCCTTTCTCCAGATCATTTATGAATGAGTTGAACAGGATTGGTCCTAGGACGGACCCTTGGGGGACACCACTAGTTACCCCTCTCCATTCTGAAAATTTACCATTTATTCCTACCCTTTGTTTGATTTAAATATCCCGTGCTTCATTAGCATAAACATATCGGCCATTTTTTTGAATGCCCCCGCACCCCCGGCAGTCTAGACGTGCATCTTTCGAAAAATAAACCGTTTTTCGAAAGATCCCTTATCCCTCATACAAGGAGGTTTACAGATCTTTTGAAAAGGGTTTTATTTCTCGAAAGATGCATGTCTTCCCTCAGGCATCCTCCTGCTGTGACGTGGGGGGGGTGTTTCAGAAATGGGGGGCAGTGTCTTAGGGGTTTTCCTTTTATTTTTCCTGCAAACTTTTGGACAGGAAGTTCCAGCCCAGAACACTGGTTGGCGTCCCTTCGGGTTCTGAAAACAAAGTCATCTGGAAATTCGAGGATTTGTTCCCCGACTTGCTCCCATGTTAGGTGCTGGAGTCAGCAGCAGGAGTGACACCGAGGGGGCTGGTTCCCTTTGTGTGACAGGTCCCCTCTGGCTCCTCGGCCCTGCTGGTGACAAGCTTCCGCGGTGGCTCCTTGGCTCTGAGTGGCTGTTTGGAGGTTGTGAGAGGAAGAAGCATCTGAATCATCCAATGAGGCTCCTTCAGGACCTCGCCCGTCTGTGAGACTCAGCCAATGGGAGCCCTGGGATCTCTCTATTCATTGATGTGGGGTGTGGCCACCTCAAAGCCTGGAGAGTGAGTGTCTCACCAGGCCCATGGACACTTGCCCTGCTCTGCGTCTGCCCCCAGAACAGCAGCTCCAGGCTGCTCCCAGGTGTCACTGGGGATCACAGCATCCTGGCTGCAGAGAAAAGCTCATAAAGCCCGTCAGGCAAATGCCCATTAAATCCTAGGAGGCTGCAGGTGCCTGGTGTAGGACAAAGGGCAGGATGGAAGATTCCCCCCCGGGCAGCAGTGCAAGGATAATCACAGTGAGCTCCATATTCTGGGGAGGGACAGGACCTCAGAGGGAAGGAGCAGGACTAAAGCTGGCCCAGGTCTTCCTCCCTCTGCTGGCTCAGAGCTGCCCAGAGCACGTGGCGCAGGACACTGGAGCACAACGCTCAGCGCTGCGATTCCACAGGTCCTGGGGCTCCAGCTGCCACCACTGCAGCAGGAGTGACTGTGATGGTGGCCCGGAGCCCCCGGGCCTTTTACAATCCCTGGGCCCAACGGCCTTTGTCCCTTTTCCCCTCCCTGTAGGCGGCTTGGCTGTCAGAAACTAGCTCCTTCTGGCTAGAGCCAGGTGCCTCCCAGCCCTGCTTCTTACCCCTTTGATGTCAGGGAACTGCTTTCTGGACCTTCTCTTCCCCCATCTCCCTACCCTGCTGGGCGGGTAGCTCAGGCTCAGGCAGGGAGAGCTCACGGCTGGGAGAAGAGGTGTCTTCACAGGGCTCTCTGCAGACCTTGCCGAGGCTGCGGGCGCCGTGGGATCATGGTTCACCCCCTGCTCTGCTGCATGGCGCAACCAGGGTTGCCAGATGGTTTCCACAGAAATACCGGGCACACGTGCCGTTAATCACACTCCACATCATATCTTATCTAGCAAACACCGCACAGTTCTGTTTTCTCAATTTGTGTCCTGAGCAGAAAGCTCAAACACTGGACGGTTCGGTTCAAAACCGGACACCCGGCAACCCTGGGAGCAACCGGACTGCGTGTGCAGAGTCGCTGAGCAGGGCCACTGCTCCCAGACAGGGAGACTCCTTGGGGAGGCCCCTGGGATCGGGCACCATCTCAGATTTTAATTGTAAAATCTGGGTACTCCCGGTTGCCTCCCCAGAGCGTCTCCCCTCTTCCCCCTCCCCCTTCTTCTGCCCCTCCCCCGTCTAGCACCAGTCGCCCTGTCTGGAGCAGCAGCCAGTCGCTCTCTAGTCCTGCAGGGTCTGGCCCCCAGCCTGGCTCTGAGCATGTCAGGGGATGGGGAACCCCCCTGCCCTGGGTGGTCTGGGCCAGTGGGGAGTCACCTGCCTGGGCAGAAATTGACCTTGTGTGAGTGCAGCAGGGACCAAGCCCCCCCAAGGCCCAGCCTGTTCCCAGTGCGGAGGGGGGAGGGGTGTGATGGGGAGCGTTTGGGGGAGGGGGAAGCCTTGAGTGAATCGCCCAAAGCCCCTGCAGCCCTGGGCTGTGGGCTCAGCTCTGAGGGAGCATTTTGAGCCCTGGTGCTAACACAGGGGGACAGGTGATAGGACTGAGCCGGGAGTGGGGGAGGGGCTGCAGAGACCCACGGGGGTGAGGGTGGGGGGACAGGAGCCGAGGTGTCTGACTCAGTGGAAGCAGTTTGGGTCAGACTTGGCGGAAGCTTCTCAACACCTGAACATCACCCCCCTTCCCGCCTGCAAATTAAACCTTCCCCTCAAAAGCAGCATCCTCTGAGTTCACTCCCCGGCTTCTTCCCTCACCCTGAGCTCCTCCAGCCTGTGCATGGCTTCCCACCGGGGCGGGAAACACAGGCCTCAGTGCCGTGGAAATGAACTCCCCACACTTCTGTATCAATGTGTCTCCCAAGGAATCAATTAGTCAAAACAAGCAGCAGAATCTTTATTCATTTAGTCTCTGTTGTTACAGACGTGCTGGCCGAGAGATATTGTGAAATATTGTTCCCAAATCTCTGTAACTGGCAGGATTGTGTTGTGTTGAGCTGACAAATCAAATCTGCAGAATCTTCAGCTATTGCCTGCAGAATGTTTAATTTTTTGGCACAGAATTCCCCAGCCACAGACTGGAAGGGGCCTAAATTTCTCAACAAGTCCAGCCCTGAGCTCTGGGGCAGGACCAAGCAAACCTGGATCATCCCTGACAGGGATTTGTTCAACCTGCTTAGAACAGCCTCTGAAGATGGGGAGTTTAGATAGGGTTTCCAGATGGTTTCAGGAAAAATACTGGACACACTTGACATGACATCACAATTTACATTACATCTGATTGAGAAAATACTGGACAGGTCTATCTGCTCAATTATATTTTCTCAATTTTTTTTCCCAAACAGAAAGCTCAAATACTGGACAGTTGGTTTCAAAACTGGACACCTGGCAACCCCAAGTCTAGAACCTTCCCAGGAAGTTACTGCAGAGCTTAACTGCATGTCAGCTACATTTTTTGGCTGCAGATTAAGTCCCGCATGTCTTGTTCTGCCTTGAGTGGACATGGAGAACGAGGGATCCCTAGTCTCTTTATGGGCCTGGGGCAGGCCTGTGTCTCCTCTGGTCTCTGTATATTTATGGCCAAGATGGTGATTCCAGCAGCCGCTGTGTCTCCCTCACCAGGGAAATGCTCCTGGAGTGTTTGTCTATTCTGGAGCCTCTAACTGGGGGAAAGGTGGGTCCTGAGCTGGCTCCCCCCTGTCTGAGTGTGATCACCATGGCAGCGGATGTCAAAGGAAATATGATGACCCAAGAGAGGGACGGGCTTGTCCAGTGAGGCGCTTGGTCTCTCTGTCCCTCTCCTGGAATTTGCCCAGCATGGCCGAGCCTGGAAATGTCTTCTCAGGGCAGGAAAGTGGCTCTTTCAGAGGGGGAAGCCCAAACCCTTATGCCGGGCAAGTTTCCTCTGGAGTTCCCTGCCCCTGTGCTAACCCGGCAGCCAGTCACTAAAACCTGCTCCCAGTAGGTTTTTTTTATGGGTATCTTTTATGATGCTCAATGTGGTTTATCCCTGCTGGTAAGTGATGTTGCCTCACTGCAGGTGGAGACTCCCCTGCAGGTAGATCTGAGTGCGACGCCTCTACTGGGATGGTGTATTGGGATAATGTACTAACAGCTCCTCTGCGCCACCCCCCCTTCCCCTGCCGCTGCAACATCAAATTAACCCTCCTGGTCTGACCCTGTCCTCCCGCCGGTTCCATGAACCCCAAGCATGATGGGAGGGGACTGCAAATTGGGGAGCAGGCTACTGATGGGCTGAGGGCAGCAAAGCAGCCCCCCAGAGCCGTGCACGGCCTGGCCACGGGTGCAGAGGAGCAGGAACTGACGTGACGAGCATTTAGAGGTTGGGGGGGCTGTGGGGAGGGGGGACAACAGAGCCACGAGCAGGACAGGGGGTGAGCCTGCACCAGTGAGTCTCAGAGGGGACTAGACCATCCAGGCCTGACCCCTGCTGAGAGAGAAGCTGAGGGATTGGTGCTGGAGCAACCAGGAGCCCCCTCCTGCTTTGTGAGCTGTAGAAAAATGGCTTTTCCTGAGCTCCTGAGCAAGCCCAGGGGGAAAAGAAGGTGCCTGCACTGCAGGGCCTCCCTGGAGAGACGGTATTGGTCCCTGCCAGACAAAGGTGGGACCAGCCCCAGGGCCTGGCCAGGAAAGAGCCAAAGTCCTGTGAGAAATCAGGCTCCATGTTCAGGTGTGAGTCCGAGTCCCCACAGACACAGGTGCCCCAGGGCAGTGGTGGATTCTCCGCATGTCGATGGGTCTAGTGCAGGCCAGAGGCCTTGCTGGGACGCGTTGGGATAAAACCCAGGGCCTGGGCCGGACGGAAGCCCGTCAGAGGCAGCGGGGAGGGTGGGAGGCTCTAACTCTTGCTCCTGGGCAGAAAGTCCAGTCCTGGGTGACACCAAGGCCACATCTATACTCCAAGCTTTTTACACAAAAGCAACTGTTCTTGTGCAAAAACTTGCAGAGCGTCTACACCGTACGTGCCTTGTGGTGCAAGGAAATTTGCAGTAAAGCATCAGAAAACAGGGCTTCTTGCACAAGAGTTATTCCCCTCCCCGCAAGGAATAAGCCCCCTTTGTGCAAGAGCTGTTGTGCAAGAAAGCAACATGGATGGATACCAATGGCTTCTTGAGCAAGAAACTCTTATAGCTAAACTGGACAGCAGAGCTTTCTTGTGCAAAAGAGTGTTCACCCTGCCATGGACGCTCTTGTGCAAAAGCACATGGCAGGGTGGAGGTGGTCTTGTATATGACCTTTTGCTCAAGAACTCCCGCGTAAAAGAGTTCCTGCGTAAGAAGCCTACAGTGTAGGGCAGGGAACAACCTATGGGGTGCTAATGGAGCTGCTGGCTGCAGGATGCACTGTTGGGGAGGGAGTGGGGGGGACCCCTAGGAATGGCTTAAACTTCCCTGGGGGTGGCCAGAGGCAGGACATTTCCCTGGCAGGGGTGAGCTGGGGGGGCCGTGACCTCACAGTGGCTTTGGGCAGCCCTCAGCATATAAGGCAAAGGGGTGGGGGAGGGGCAGTGACATCACGGTAGCTTTGGGCAGCCCTCAGCAAATAAGGCAAAGGGCAGGAGGGGAGGTGGTGACCTCACAGAGAGACCCAGATCTCAGGCTGATAAAAGGGGGCGCGGGCCCAGGGGACTTTGGAGACCCCGGTTGCTTTAGCTCTGGTGCGTCTCCTCCTCACCGTTCTTTTGCGCACTGCCAGATCCAGATCCCCACACCTTTGTGCAGAAAGTAAGAGCCCCCAGGGGTTTGGATCCCGCCCAGGACTGGCTGGGTGCCTGGGAGGGCCAGCCCTCGGTCGAGGGCCAGAAGGTGATTCCTCACCTCGGCGGCGTCCTTAGCACCACTGGGGCCGTGGGGCTTTCTCCTCTTTGGTTTCCCTTTTCCTCCATCCCACCCACATTTCTCCTCTGTTCTTGCCTCTTCTGTGTTGTGGGGACTGGGGAGGTGGGTCTGGAACAGGTCTTTGCCGGTGTCTTTTGGGGAGAATGCTCCATGCCCCCCACACCTTAGACTCTCCCCTCATTGGCTGAGCGGGGGCTGCTGATGGGCAGGCGACTAAGGCTCTTGGAGGTCTTGTGCAAGACTGAGCCAGTGAGCAAGGGGGCCATTTGGGGGTTGGGGGGCAGTAGCTTTGGGAAGCTGGAACCCCTGGATTTCCTTCTTCAAGCCTGCACCCCAAGCTTATCTTTGCTTCCCTTCATTTACAGAATGGCCCGAGGCTTCCGGCGCTTTTGGATGAAGGCCCTGCAGGCGGCCCCAGGGCCGTCGGGAAGTAGCTCTTCCGTCCCTGCGGGCGGGGAAGCTGAATCCCACCAGCCTGGAGCGACACGCCCACCGGCCAGGCCCCCCCAGACCTGGCACTACGGGCGGCTGGGGAGGCGGGATCCAGCCCAGTGGGGGAGCCGGGTAGGGTGGCTCTGGGGACTCCTCTGTGGAGAGAAACACCTGCCCCAGGAGCCCAGCCCCCATTACCACCAGGGGGCATCGCCCTGGCCGGCCCCCGGGGACCTGCCAGTCTCCGGGAGCCCGCAGCCCATCGCTCTCCGCACCAGCCCCTGCAGCTGTGGGTCCAGGTCGGTCAGCAGCAGCGCCTGGGCCTCCAGTTGCAGCTGGGCCACCTCCCGCGGCATCTCTGATCCAGGTGAGGGGCCGTGAACATCCTGGGCCCAGGGGCTCAGCCGGTACCCAGGAGGGGGCGGGGAGGGCAGCCCCAGTGTCTGGCCTAAGCCCTGCGAACCCCACCCCACTGAGTCCTGCAGCCTCACACTGCTGCCCTGCAGCCAGGGCAACAGATGGGGGTGGGGGTTGCTGCTACCTGGTTCCCTGTTTTTCCTGGTGGGGGGTTCTGCTGAGGGCGTTGGAAGATGTGAGGGTGGAAGGGGGATGGATCCCTGCGAGGGGCGTGTGTGGCCCAACCTGTGCTGTGTCCCTGGCATGGGGGGGGGCGCGTGACCCCTGCTGGCCACTGGAGTCACCCTGTTCCCTTCCCTCCCTCACAGAGTCCCCCTGGGCCTCACCGGAGCGCTGCCGGGAGCGGATGGACTCCCGGGTGGAGGAAGTCCTACTTTATGATATTGAAGAACAGCTCCGCACCCGGGACACGGTACGAACTTTCTCCACCTGGGTGGGACCCGAGATTGTCCGGCCCCTTCCCAGCATGTCCCCCCCTCCCCCGCGAAGGGCTTGTCCCTGGGGATCCCCCTGAGGCTCCTTCTCCTGCATGACCTGGGCCCCCCAAGCTGGGGGCTCTTGTCATGCACCGGTTGGGCTTCCCACAAGCCTGGGGCAGCAGTTTGAAGGGTGCGGGGTGCTTGGACCACCGAAGGCTCCCACCTGCACTCCTGGGAGGCCTGAGCCCTGCAGCTCTCCAGAATGGGGCAGGCAGGTCCCAGGTTCACAGACTCTCTCTGGGGTTGCAGAGCCCGGCCGCCCTCCAGCGATTCCTCTTGGCCATCCCCACCACCTGCCTCGCCGCCCTCGACACCCTGGCGCCGCGCTGCACCAAGGACACTGTGGTGGCCAGGATCGTGGTGAGCAAGTCGCGGCGGCTGGGAGGAGGGGATGGGATACGTGGGGTGGACAAGGGTCTGCCTGGGCAATGGTTGCGGGTGGGGGTGCTGGAAATGGGATGGGGTGGGGGCCAGGAGTGCTGGAGGGGGAGGTGGACGTGGGGATGCTGGAGGAGGGAGAGACACAGAAATGGGGCAGGTCTGGGGTGCTGGACAGGAAGGGGGATTTGGGACAGGGAGGGGTCTCCCCGGGCCATGGGGGTGCTGGAGATTCAGAGGCTGGTCACCAGGATGGTGAGGGGCAGGAGACAGCCTGGGAACAAGGATTGAGCTGGGAAGGGCGGGTGCTGGGAGGGCCCCTGTGCCGGGCAGGGGGGCTACAGGGCAGCGGGAGCCAGTGGGGTTGGATCCTGCTGGCAGGGGCTGCTGGCCATGTGAGCGTCTCTTGGGGACGTGCTGGGGGCCCCAGTCTCACACGCCCCTTTGTCTCCTTGGGGTCTCACAGGAGATCATGGAGGACTCCCCACCGCTGCTTGTCTTGGCCAACTTCCTCAGTGCCGCCTGCAGCCTCAGGTACCGATCCCCCCCCACTGACCCTGCTATCCCCCAAGAGCAGATCCCCTGACAAGTGGGTAGGAAAGTCTCTGTCTCCTGCTGCTGACTTAAAAGTCTCTGCCCCTCTCTCCTGCCAGTACCTTGAAGCCTCCCCTGCAGGCCCAGCTCCTGAGCCCCTTGATGAGGGCTGCAATAAGACACTCAGTGTCTGGGGACAGGCAGCAGAAGCCCACCCACAAGCAGGTACGTCCCCTCCCTCACGCCCTCCCCTTCCCCCAGCCAGGAGCAGGAGCAACCTCTGGGCCCTCCTCCAGGGATGGGCTGGAGCTCCAGAGAGGAGTGGGGGGTGCAGAGGGAGGGAAGAAGCTGCAGGTTTGGATCCTTCCCTCCAGGGTTCCCGTTGCTCTCCCGGGGGGCCCGTCCCTTCCATGCCCAGCCTGGGCTCTTCCCTGCTTTGCAAGGTGGCTCAGACCCTGCTCAGGGAAGGACCCCAGAGCCAGCTGGTGGCCTGGATTCCCCATCCCCAACCCCAACCCTCTCTCTGACCCAGGCCTCCCCCTTGTCCTGCAAGAGCTCAGCCGGGCCCTTCCCGACATCCTCCACACCCTGCTGGCGAGCCTCCTCGCCAAGTCCCCAGACACTGCCAGGCTCCAGCTCATTATGGAGGTGAGCCCCGTGGGAAGGGACGGGGACCATTGTCTGGGGGTTGGGGAGGGGACACAGTCTGAGAGGAGCCCCAGGCTCTGCCCAGAACCGGCGCCTGCCTACGGGTCCTGACCTGCCTCTTTCCCCCCCCCCACAGCACCTGAGCACGTGGCTGGATTCCCGCCTGCCCCAGGAGCGAGCCAGGGCCCTTGGCAGCACCACGGCCCTGCTGCGAGTCGCCACCACCCTCCCAGGGTTTGACCTAAGTGAGCTCGGAGCCGTGGGGTCTGGTGCTGCAGGGCGCGGGGCTGGGAGCGTCCCCCGGGGAGGCAGAGGCAGAGCCGAGAATGGGCCGGGACTGATCTGCGTTCTCCTTTCCCCGGGGAGGGGCGACCCTGGGCCTTTCAGGGGAAGCTCTTGTGTGACTGCACCTGGGCCTGGGGACTGGGGAGTGGCCATGAGTGGATCCCCTTGTTCCACCCCCGGAGTTACCCTTCAGTCGCAGCCATTGCTCGGGGTTGTCTCCTCTCAAGACCTGCCCCCGCCCCCCCGCCCCAGGGGGTGTCTCTGTCCGTCCCCTGAACTTAAAACCGCCTTGGCGGCCCTTTGCATGGGACAGGATGCTGAGGGACCCCCCGTCTCCTCTCCCCTCAGAACTTAGCCGACTGGCCCAGGGTGGTTCACCACACAGCCCAGCTGGGCCTTTTCATTTCGGACCCATCCGAGGACATCAGCCGGCTGGCCCGGGAGGGGGTGCACAGCCTCTACCAACTCGTCCTGCACCCCACAGGGGCCCCAGGGACACCCTGAGGGTGCTGGCTGCGGGGGGACGGGACCCAGCCCTTTTCCCCCAGACTGGCCCAAGGGGGGGATGCGTCCCGCTGTGTTCCCGTCCTTCTGCCCCCTTTCCCTTCCCTTTGCCTAGGGATGCCTGCAGGGACCCGTGGGAGGGGAAGGGCTCAGACCTGCCAGCAGAATGACCCTGTTGTGTCTCTTCCAGGCCTCAACATCCACCAGGCAGAGGACCTGTGGTGCAGGCACTACTATAAGGAGAGATGGGTCCTGGCTCACAGCAACACCATGAGGGTAGGAGAGGTAAGGACACGCTGCCAGGGCAGGGCACGGCTCAGGGGTGGGGCTGGCTGGGGCCCTCGTGCGTTTTCCCTCGACTATTCGACCCATGGACAGGGCGGCGCTGCCCCTTTGTGACGCTGTCAGGGCGTTTCAAAGGGGCGGTGCTTCTTAGGGGCAGCGCCGCACGGAGCCCCGGATCTCCCATAGAAGGGGAACCAGGGCGGGAGGGGGGGCAACACTTTTTGATGGAGGCCGCTCCAAGATGTTGGCCAGTGGCCTAGGGCTGCTCTGTCCTGTGCAGGGGGGTGAGGTCTGGGAAGGTCTTGGGGCAGGAGGAAGGTGTGACCTGGGGCAGGGGTTTGGGGTGCAGGGTGAGGAGAGCGTCCGGGTGCAGGGTCTGGAAGGGAGTTTGGGGAAGGGTTAGGGTTACGGTGTCGCAGGAGTTGGGGCCGGGCTCTGGGCCGTCAGCTGAAACCTCCTGTCCTCTTGATTTCAGGTCTTTGGGCAGCTCTTCTCCCCAGAGCAGGAAAACTCCTTTTTGGAGAGGGCGCTGCTCTGGCTGGGAGGCGCTTACCTAGGCAGCTGCAATGCGGGAGCCCAACTGTCACCTGAGGGGAGGGGGAAGCTCAATTTTCAACTGTGGGGAATGGAGGAAATAATGTGGAGTGGAGGGGAGCGAGATGGGAGGGTTTGAATTGTTCCCGGAGGGGAGATCTCCCTGGCTGGGGAGGGGGGGGTGCATTTCCAGAAAAGCCCTCACATAAGAGGGGGAGAGACGGGGAGGAGGGAGAGGATGGGGATGGGCAGAGGGCAGGGCAAGTAGAAATAGGGAGGGGAAGGAGAATGGAAGGGGAACAGTGGATGAGAACATAAGAACATAAGAACATAAGAACGGCCGTACCGGGTCAGACCAAAGGTCCATCTAGCCCAGTATCCTGTCTACCGACAGTGGCCAGCACCAGGTGCCCCAGAGGGGGTGGACCGAAGACAATGATCAAGCGCTTTGTCTCCTGCCATCCCTCTCCAGCCTCTGTCAAACAGAGGCCAAGGACACCATTTTATCCCCTGGCTAATAGCCTTTTATGGACCTAACCTCCATGAAATTATCTAGCTTCTCTTTAAACTCTGTTATAGTCCTAGCCTTCACAGCCTCCTCTGGCAAGGAGTTCCACATGCTGACTACACGCTGTGTGAAGAAGAACTTTCTTTTATTAGTTTTAAACCTGCTACCCATTAATTTCATTTGGTGTCCTCTAGTTCTTCTATTTAGGGAACTAATAAATAACTTTTCTTTATCGGCCCTCTCCATACCACTCATGATTTTATACACCTCTATCATATCCCCCCTCAGTCTCCTCTTTTCTAAACTGAAAAGTCCCAGTCGCTTTAACCTCTCCTCATATGGGACCCGTTCCAAACCCCTAATCAATTTAGTTGCCCTTTTCTGAACCCTTTCCAAGGCCAAAATATCTTTTTTGAGGTGAGGAGACCACATCTGTACACAGTATTCAAGATGTGGGCGTACCATAGTTTTATACAGGGGCAGTAAGATATTCCGGGTCTTATTTTCTATCCCTTTCTTAATAATACCTAGCATCCTATTTGCCTTTTTGACCGCCGCTGCACACTGTGTGGAAGTTTTCAGAGAACTGTCCACGATAACTCCAAGATCTCTTTCCTGATTTGTCGTAGCCAAATTAGCCCCCATCATACTGTACGTATAGTTGGGGTTATTTTTCCCAATGTGCATTACTTTACACTTATCCACATTAAATTTCATTTGCCATTTTGTTGCCCAATCACTCAGTTTGGTGAGATCTTCTTGGAGTCCCTTACAGTCTGCTTCTGTCTTGACTATCCTAAACAGTTTGGTATCATCCGCAAACTTTACCACCTCACTGCTTACCCCTTTCTCCAGATCATTTATGAATAAGTTGAACAGGATTGGTCCTAGGACTGACCCTTGGGGGACACCACTAGTTACCCCTCTCCACTCTGAAAATTTACCATTTATTCCTACCCTTTGTTTCCTGTCTTTTAACCAGTTCTCAATCCAAGAAAGGACCTTCCCTCTTATCCCATGGCCATGTAATTTACACAAGAGCCTTTGGTGAGGGACCTTGTCAAAGGCTTTCTGGAAATCTAAGTATACTATATCTACTGGATCCCCCTTGTCCGCATGTTTGTTAACCCCTTCAAAGAACTCTAATAGATTAGTAAGACAGGATTTCCCTTTACAAAACCCATGTTGACTTTTGTCCAACAAATTATGTTCTTCTACATGCTTCACAATTTTATTCTTTACTATTGTTTCGACTAATTTGCCCGGTACTGAAGTTAGACTTACCGGTCTGTAATTGCCCGGATCGCCTCTAGAGCCCTTTTTAAATATTGGTGTCACGTTGGCTACCTTCCAGTCATTAGGTACGGAAGCCGATTTAAGGGATAGGTTACAAACCACAGATAATAGTTCAGCAATTTCCCATTTGAGTTCTTTTAGAACCCTTGGATGAATGCCATCCGGTCCCGGAGATTTGTTAACATTAAGTTTTTCTATTTGTTCCAAAACCTCCTCTAATGACACTTCAATCCGGGACAGTTCCTCAGATTCATTACCCACAAAGGACGGTGCAGATTTGGGAATCTCCCCAACGTCCTCAGCCGTGAAGACTGAAGCAAAGAAATCATTTAGTTTCTCCGCAATGGCTTTATCGTCCTTGATTGCGCCTTTTATAGTTCGATCGTCTAGGGGACCCACAGGTTTTTTAGCAGGCTTCCTGCTTCTAATGTACTTAAAAAACATTTTGTTATTTCTTTTTGAGTTTTTGGCTAGCTGTTCCTCAAAATCTTTTTTTGCTTTTCTTATTACATTTTTACACTTGATTTGACAGTGTTTATGTTCCTTTCTATTTATCTCACTAGGATTGGACTTCCACTTCTTAAAAGATGCCTTTTTGTCCCTCACTGCTTCTTTTACATGGTGGTTAAGCCACGGTGACTCTTTTTTAGGTCTCTTGCTATGTTTTTTAATTTGGGGTATACATTTAACTTGGGCCTCTATTATGGTGTCTTTAAGAAGTTTCCATGCAGCTTGCAGGGATTTGGCTCTAGTCACTGTGCCTTTTAATTTCTGTTTAACTAACCTCCTCATTTTTGTGTAATTCCCCTTTTTGAAATTAAATGCCAGGGTGCTGGTCTGCTGAGGTGTTCTTCCCACCACAGGAATGTTGAATGTTATTATATTATGGTCACTATTCCCAAGCGGTCCTGTAACGGTTATTTCCTGGACCTGTTCCTGCGCTCCACTCAGGACTAAATCGAGAATTGCCTCTCCCCTTGTGGGTTCCTGCACTAGCTGCTCCAAGAAGCAGTCATTTAAGCCATTGAGAAATTTTATCTCCGCTTCTCTTCCTGAGGTGACATGTATCCAGTCAATATGGGGGTAATTAAAATCCCCCATTATTATAGAGTTCTTTGTTTTGGTAGCCTCTCTAATCTCCCTCAGCATTTCAATGTCAGTATCCCTGTCCTGGTCAGGTGGTCGGTAATATATCCCTACTGCTAATTTCTTATTTTTGGAGCATGGAATTACTATCCATAGCGATTCTATTGAACATGTTGATTCATTTAATATTTTTATTTCATTTGATTCTACATTATCTTTCACATACAGTGCCACTCCGCCACCCACCCGACCTGCTCTATCCTTTCGATATATTTTATATCCCGGTATGATTGTGTCCCACAGATTTTCCTCATTCCACCAGGTTTCAGTGATGCCTATTATGTCAACCTCCTCATTTAATACTAGGTACTCTAGTTCACCCATCTTATTAGTCAGACTCCTAGCATTTGTGTAGAAGCACTTTAAAAATTTGCCACTGCTTATTTGTCTGCCCTTCCCTGATGCATTGGATTCCTTTGTACACGGTTGTTTGTCTGCTCTGGCCCATGGTTTGCCCTCTCCCCTCCTCTCTTTCTGACTACAGCTTAGAGAATCTCTATCAATGGATTCTCCTCTAAGAGTAGTCTCCCTCCGATTTACGTGCATCTCCACACCAATCGGCTTTCCCCCATCTCTCAGTTTAAAAACTGCTCTACGGCCTTTTTAATGTTTAGTGCCAGCAGTCTGGTTCCACCCTGGTTTAGGTGGAGCCCATCCTTCCTGTATAGGCTCCCCCTCTCCCAAAAGTGTCCCCAGTTCCTAATAAATCCAAACCCCTCTTCCCTACACCATCGTCTCATCCACGCATTGAGATTCTGAATCTCTGCCTGCCTACCTGGCCCTGCGCGTGGAACTGGAAGCATTTCCGAGAACGCCACCATAGAGGTCCTGGATTTCAGTCTCTTTCCTAGCAGCCTAAATTTGGCCTCCAGGACATCTCTCCTACCCTTCCCTACGTCATTGGTACCTACATGTACCACGACCACCGGCTCCTCCCCAGCACTACACATAAGTCTATCTAGATGCCTCGAGAGATCCGCAACCTTCGCACCAGGCAGGCAAGTGACCATACGGTTCTCCCGGTCATCACAAACCCAACTATCTATGTTTCTAACGATCGAATCACCCACTACTAACACCTGCCTCTTCCGAATTGGCTTTCCCTCCCCCTCAGAGGTATCCTCAGTGCGAGAGGATACCGCAACATCCTCTGGGAGGAGGGTCCCAACTACGGGATGGTTTCCCTCTGCTCCCATTGAATGCTCTGTTCCCTTGAGACTTTCATCCTCCTTAAGAGCACTGGGGCTCTCAGACTGGAGGTGGGACAGTACTACAGTGTCCCAGAAAGTCTCATCCACAAATCTCTCTACCTCCCTTAGCTCCTCCAGTTCAGCCACCCTGGCCTCCAAAGCCCGAACTCGGTCTCTGAGGGTCAGGAGCTCCTTGCAACGGGTGCACACATACGCCACCCGCCCACAGGGCAGGTAATCATACATGTTACACTCGACGCAATAAACAGGATAGCCCCCACTCTGCTGCTGGGCTTCTGTCTCCATTTTTCTAATGAACAAGTTTAAGTATAAACTGGGATTCTTTTTAAACCTCTGGAATATAGATTACGATAAGAGTTATGTTTTAAAGAAGGCCAGAAGTCACTAGTGCCCTCTAACCTCCCCCTCCAAACTCCCTGTTAGCAATTCCTGTTCGCAAGCTCCCTGGTCGCTGAGTCACAGGCTTATATAGCTCTGGTAGCCCCTCCCCCTGACTGAGGCTTAGCCAATTAACAGAGGCTTCTAGATTTCAAACCTTTTAGAAGCTCCTTCAAGCAATCAAACAATCAAACCAACCAACCAAACAGATAAACACAAGCTCTGCACACAGCAAATAACTCCCCCACACACAAACACACACTCCAGACAGCCACTTACCACAAGGGTCCCGTTTTTACTCCTCTTTCACCTGGAGAACTCCCTCTCCAAACTCCCTGTTAGCAATTCCTGTTCGCAAGGGAACAGCGGGGGGAGGGGCGGATGAGGAGCAGGACAGAAGTAGGGCAGTGGTGAT